>JAOUQU010000036.1:2478869-2490638 GCA_028566735.1 Ammoglanis amapaensis | reverse complement strand
TGAGGGTGTGCATTACCGCCACTTACTGGTATGGAGTGTCACGTCTTCCTTTGTGACGCCGTTCAAATTAAAAGTCCTAGAAGTCCTTTGACGAAACGCAGCTTTTTTTTCCCATGCGACTAGTCGACCAATGGAATTTGGCTGACTAGTAATTTTTTCGGTCGACCAACGAATAATCGATTAATTGCTGTCAGCCCTATTAATTTCAAAGATTTTATCTGGTAAATCAACTTATCAGCTATACAAGCACACTCGCTTCATTCACTCGCTAATTAAGGACGTTCTGTATTGGCACACAGTGTTATCATGGTGCTGATGCTGATGTTTTTCAGTATACATTCAAGCACCTAAACACAGCTGCATCACAGCAGCACACAAAGAAGCCACTCAGGTACAATTCCTCCATTGTTCACTTCCGGAGATGTTTTCTCTCTCTCTCTCTCTCTCTCTCTCTCTTTCCATGACCAGCGCGCTAAGCCTGGAGACATCTGCAAGCTTCATCAGGCATGGGCACTCTAGGCCATTGCTGGGCTACATTACTGATAAGATTAGTCTAGGCTGAAATGCAGGGGCCCATCTCATCCTGCTTTCTCTTTCTTTACAAAGCTAATGTAGAAGATTAATGCATAAGCAATAGCAACAAAATGAGAGGGTGGAGAAAGCATGTTGGACTGTCCATAGAGGCGTTGTGGGCAGCAGCCTCCGAAGCATCAGCTTGTAGAAACACTGATTGTTGGGAAGATATTAATCTCCGCTGATGGTTTATGTAACGCTGAGTCACATGGCATAACTTCACAGCTTGCCCTGCTCTTGTTTTTTGTCTAGTGCTTAGAATTGTACATTTACATGAAATTCAAAACCAGGATATTATAGATGTCCAAAGACCCTCCGGCTGCTTTTCTGCATTTGTCTGCTAGGTACAACAAACCGATGCCTTCTCTCATGCTTGTGTGTTTGATGCGGAGCTCTGTGGAATTATTACTGTTGTTGAAGAATTGTTGATCGGAACAAATGAGAGAAACGTTTCTCCAGATGCAGGGCTGGGACGGAATGGCTATGAGACTGTTTTTTGGGGAGTTGGAGCAGCATTTTAAAAGGTAACACTTCACACAGCTGTCAGATGGCAATTACTTTGTTTTGGGATGTTTTTGTAACCGCAGTTGCTTAGATTTGAGTAGATTTATTTTAACCAAAAGCTGCTAGGTTTATGTACTTGCTTGTGATTGGTCCATTTCATTATTTAACACCTTCCATGACCAATTACTGCTCCGTTTTTATTTCTGATATTTTATCCCATTTTTCTACCCAGCCCACTCATTCATTACTAGTCATGCCCCAACTAACACAAACTAATACAAAACTGATGCTTGTCAAGTCTGCTACTGTCTCTTTTCGAACTGCTGCTGAGGCAGCATCACTTGGTAGCCAGCGCCACCGGAAGAAAGTCTACCAATCTAGAAAGAGCACTGACATTTGTGCCAATTTGTAAAATCACATGATTTCAGGATTTGAGTTGCTCCACAGATGATTGTGGCAGGGCCTTGGTCCACTGAAGCAGTCAGAGACAGTTTTGTTGAAACTGTAGTTCCTTACAATAAAAGGTTTGTGATTTCTGGTCTACAGAATTTTTACAATTTACCAACAAAATACTTCGTTACTTTCTGAAGTTGATTGTTAATGATAGCAATGAAACATAGCCATGCAAGCTTATCACCACTGCAGTGTCTGTGGTTGACAGTACATGGTCATTGAGATTTGCAGTCAGTGGGGTCGTGATCTGTTTATATTGTGGTGTAGGTGGTTTAGACCGTATTTGGATGTAGTAATAGAGTATTAGTGTACAGTAAGCGGTTTAAACTGAATTTCTGCATGCTGACCTCAGAGCAAAGATAATTTATATTTGGCTGCTGTAAATGCAAAAAAAAACTCGTTCAACCAATGTGCTACTTGGCTTTGGCCTTGTTGTTGCTTCATTTAATTGGGATAAGTGGTCTATATTCACTCTCCATGTACTTCGCTATATTAGACATTGTATAACATTTTATCGATTTTGGTTTTGGCTCGTCTGACATGACAAATTAGTCAGCAAAAAAATTGGCGTTTTGTACTTTTAGCTTCAATCAAGCACACATTGCCGGGTCTTTTAAAAGGCTTCTTTTTTCCAGATATGTTATACCTGAAGTCTTGATATGTCCTAGTGGTTACTGTTGAGTTTTTATCTCAACTGTTAAATAAATTCTTGGTACACTCAAACGTCAACATGATCAGATTAGAGACTGCGTGTGAGCCTAGTAATCGGTCATCGGACACTTTTTTGTGTAATCGTAGTCTGTGATCTTCATGCATCTTTGTGTGTGTGCGTGCGTGTGTGTGTGTGTGTGTACCAGTTCAAAAACATGCAAATTCAAGGGGCCAAATGTGACTTCGTTGATCGTTTGAAACTTGTGTAACCAATGACAATTTCCTGTCATTGATACGACTTGGAGTTTCAAATATAATGTTAAAATCCTCAATAAATAAATCGTATCGGTTGGAAATTTATAAACGTTGTGTCAACCTTTTAGATGGCAGTCATTTACTTTCGTGCCTGCTCTTCCATTTACTGCCAACAAGTGTCGGCACGCATGTGCTGAATCGCCAGCGGAATTCGAACTCCCATTTAGCACCACGTCTGGATGCCAGTTTTAATCCAGGTTTCAGTTTTGGTTCTTTTCAGCAAAGTAATTCACAACAATGGAGTCGCTTTTTTTGCTAGTTATGTCGACCTAAATCTTCGGCGTCTCTGCATCTTCTTATCCCTACATTCATTAAAGCTGGCTATCAGATCGTATGGCGCTGCGTCTTTTATTATGATATAAAAAAAGAACAATCTTTGTGTTTAACTGGTGTTTCGAGTTTATTATGCTTTGTGCTCTGGGCTGACTCGAGTGGGGAGGGGGCGGGGCTGCATAGTTTAGTCAAATCAGCTCCGCGCTCGACCAATAGGCGGCGGTGCTGCGCTGTTTTTCTTGAATAAATCATGCAGATGGTGCAGGCTGCAGATTTTTCAGTACAGAGGAGATGAGCTGACCTTGGAGATCCTTTGTGCAGTGCGCTGCGGCGGACGTGGCCGTTTATTTGCTCGCTGGTAAACAGCCCGAAGCTCTCGGTCCTTCCGCACCGGGGATCGTCGTGGCTCCGAAACCGCGTCGCATTATGTGATTTCTCGTCCCGGTAAAGCGGAGCCGCTTTTGTCTTTTTTTTTCTCCGCGCCGCCGGTATTTATGGAGGAAATAGCATGAATTCTCAGTGCTATTCGGTGGCGATGGATCTCGGAGTTTACCAGCTAAGAGATTTCTCCATTTCATTTCTGTCATCGCTGCTGGGAACCGAGGCTTCATCTGTAAGACTCGATAACAGGTAAAAAAAAAAAAAAAATCGGATCCTTCCTGATTTGCTTTCGTACCCCGTCGTTTTAATCCGGCTTGGTGGTCCGGTTTTGCTTTTCTATCAGCTGGTTTTGTTTGCGTTTGTTTGCAATAGATGCGCTTCATCCAGGTCTGTAGAAACCAAACTCAAGCAGGCCCCTTATTTCACCCTAATAAAGGCTTTTCTATTCACAGGGCTGCCTTCAGATCTAATGTTATATTTATGAAGCCGCCTGTATCCTGCAGTCTTTATTCTTCCCAAGAAGCATTTGAACCAAAACAACCAAACGAATACGAACAGCACCCAGTCTTTTCCATGAGGATTTATTTCTCTCCTCATTTTTGTTTCTCTTTTTACAGTTCGTCTGGTGCAAGTGTCGTGGCCATCGACAACAAAATCGAACAAGCAATGGTAAGTCGCTTTCCTGTTTCATTCAAGTACAGGTTCAAATACATTCCGTCATGACAGTTTTGATCTGGGGTGGTGGTGGTGGTGGTGGTGAATGTGTAGTAATGTGCAGTAATGCGAATGATCAGCCAAAGAAGAGCTGCATCAGCAGCCCCTTGTTACTGCCCAATGAATTACATAATCAACAAATGGAGCTGATGCACACTGTGCAGACATAATGCGCCTGCTTCTCGGCTTTTTTAGAACACTCCACGGTGGCATCGATCGTATTTGTCCGGTCTGTTCGGACACCAATCAAGCTTAATTATTAGAATTATAAAGCCATGTGGCCTGCCTTCGTTTTCTTTTATTCTAGTAGTACAATGTGTTTTATAAAGTAGGATTGTATCTAATGGATTAATGTGTAGACTTTTCGATTTAAAAGGCTTTAATGCATGTAAGTCATTACAATTGTATATTGTGTTAAAGCATCAGCCAACAACAATATCTATTAATCTAACCAAATTTTAACCAAATGCAGTTAATGTGTATGAACCTTGTGAGGATGCAAGACTGCTTAAATTATTTGAACTAAACAGGATTAATTAAAATGACTAAATGTGATTTATTGGACAATCATGGTGTACCGGTCTAAATTCTAAATCGTAGAGAACTAACTGCAGTATAATAAATGCTTTCATAAAGTTTGGGTTTGAAATACAGGCTACATAAAGGTGTTGTGTTGGTTCATGAAATAAATTGGTGGTTAGGGTGATTACAATAATGTTGATCACCATGGATTGGTGTGTTGCCATGCGTTAACAGCTACCATTTTTTACTTTTAAATATGTTTCATTATAATAAACGTTTTTATATCAGGAATCAGTTGACACAAAACAGGAATAACAAGGTTATAGGCTCAAATCCTGCACAAATTGTATGAAGTTGACTTGGACGTGTTTAGACCACCCAGGCCTGAAAATATTGGGATGAACTATTCGATTAAATGCCGTCATTTTAAGCACTAAAGTCTAGATCTTACTGCAGCTTCTTTTTTAATCAGATTTTTATTTTCTTATATGTATAGGGTGCAAAATAATTTTGTAGGATTAGCGGGCTTAGAAACATTTTATTCTGAAAGATCAAATATATATTAAAAGTTAAATTACTTAAATCACTGATGCTTGTTATTAATAACTTATATAATACATTTGGTGTTAGATACTTTTCTACACAGTTTAGATCAATAATAATAAAGCAATCTACCATGGATGTGTTGTGTGTTTCAAACAAGCTAAATCGAAGTTAATTATGAGCAAAAGTAAAACCTATTTAGTCTTTAAAAATGAACCAAACCTACTTAATAGTAATTTCATGTTAATGCATGTCATGTATATAATAAAATAATGGCAATTGCCAGAGAAACTCACTAGTGAAGTGTTATGATTAAGCCAAAAGGTTTTATATTACTGCTTAACAAAAGAAGGTTTTTTTTAAAAAAAGTACACAAACCGAGAAGCCACTAGTTTTAGGCGCTTTTCAGTTCTTGTATACGGTGCTCGCTTTATTTACTTCTGTTTTCATTTTCTAGGCAATTTGAAAACTTGTTTAATCATCTGGTTTGTCTTAAGAGCATTAAAAAAACTTATATCATAGTGTTATGTATAAAAGATGGAGCTCGTCTTGTGTATCAGCTCTTGGTACAGTTTAGGGCTGAAAAGTGTCGCCCAGGCCGAGGCACGGCGTCTAAGGTGGAGTCACATTTCCTGTATAAATCCATGCAGTGGAACAGTGGCTGTTCGCGCTCACACCATCCTGTGCCTTGTTACTGTTGCTAGGCAAAGACTTGAGCTTTTACAGGCAGTTATAAATATCTCTTGCTCTCATTGGCCGGGAGTGGCTGTGGGCTCGTCCATTTTGTTGTCTGTGTGACTCTGGGAATGAAAAGCTGAAGTGCTGAATGCAGGTACATATTCACTTAACGTGACCTATCGGGCTGCTGTTTTGAATTTAAGTACAATTACTGCAGTCAGTTACACATCTGACTACTGAATGTAATGTACTACTGAATTCACTGTCCAGTATAAATAAGTAAAAGACAACCGTGTCTACTGTATTCCTGTCTATTAAGCCAAATTAGGAACACCAGTTGTGTAGTACTTTATTGATTATCATTTAAATCAGCATTAGTGAGTTAAGCATACACTTCTTAACGACACTTTTAAGAACTGGTTAGTAAAGAACTTCTGATTGTTAATGGCATTCAGTCCAAGTCCATTTTAATTAATCAATGGTTAAAGCAGTCATAGAAACATACATGCCCATCGAGATCGATGTGTTGCTTATAAACCAGACAAAATTCATTTACATCTTTTTTTTTACCACCTGCTTTATCCTAGTCAGGGCTGTTATCAGTAATCCATGGACGCACAAACCATCATTGGACAATAAATTCAGTTTTGCACAAATAGTCTATTGTGATGGTTGAACGGCAGCATGGATTTAACCTTCAGGAATACTAGGAGGATAATTGGTTTCTATAATTTGCCTCTTAAGTGTGTCAGTGATTTAAATGTATTAGATAGAACACCTGTCTAGGATGGATTTATGCCTTACGCTTAGTGTTTTTGGTGACTTCTTACCCACCACAACTATACACCAGAACAGACATGGTGTATTAAGTAAAGCTTATAATCTTTAGAAAACAGTTTAAGAAGTTCATTATATTCAAGATCCAACATCCTTTGGTACACACACACACACACACACACACTTGTCTCACTTGTTTTCGGATACTTGGAGCCCTGAGTAAACCCACCCAGATGCAGGGAAAGCATGCACACAAAAAGGACCAGGAACTTTTTTCTGTGTGGCGACAGTGCTAGCCACTTGGCTACTGTGCTGCCCTATAAAATGGCTAATAATTGTATGTCATGCTTATCATGTTCATTTATCTAATTATTGTTCACTCACCTTATTCATGTCCATAATTATTTTGAAATGAAAGGCCAATTCATTCCCTGCCACTCTTGCATGTTGAATTTTTTCAGTACTAATTTTATTTGAATTTAATTTAATAAAGTAAGCAGTTTTGATTTATGCCCAATATTACCTAGTTGTATCTTCTTTATTGCCACATTTTTAGTTTTATTTTTTAAAAATTAACAACAATCAGCAAAGTTAAAACTATATATCATTGTATTCTGCAATCGTAGGTGTATTGGGTAATATTTTAGTTCATTTAATAATTGAGTCCAGATGTTTTAGCCACAAAAAATGATAAACTTTGTCATTGTCCTTTCACCAATATTTGCCAAATAGTCCAGACCTTTAATCTGCTTCACGTTGCTTCTGTGTTTACAAGCATGAAACCTCCTCAATTTCCTGTCCGTACTCTGGAAAGACTTGACTTTTCTTTGTTTAATGTCTTTCAGTCTTACTAAGCAGGTTGAGTTTAATGAACTCGTGTATTTTAGAAAGTTATATGATTTACCAGACATAATAATTATACGTTGTCATTGTGTCTGTTTAGGATCTTGTGAAAAGTCACTTGATGTATGCTGTTCGGGAGGAGGTGGAGGTCCTGAAAGAGCAGATCAAGGAACTGATCGAAAGAAACTCGCAGCTCGAGCAGGAAAACAACCTGCTGAAGAACCTGGCTAGTCCAGAGCAGCTGGCCCAGTTTCAAGCCCAAGTTCAGAGTGGCTCTCCACCATCGTCAGCGCAGGGAGCCCCACAATCAGCTGCACCGGTGCAGCAGATCTCTGCACAGAACTCTGGGCCCGCGGTGTAACCGGTAACACACCGGGTCCCGATAAAAGGGGGAACGCATGGCTAACTGACGCGAGGCTGTCTTCGGATTTACGCCTCGGTCACGGGAGGATTCTGTCAAAGTTTGCACATATTTAATGTCTAAAAACTTGACAATGTCTGTACGAAGATGCTGTACACAATGTTGACTGTCCAGCATGTCGGATATTGCCAAACCTTGTCGACTGGGACGGTCACAGATGGAAAAAAATTAAGACTGACACAACTCAGAATCACTGTGCCTGTGTCTATCGAACTTTAAGCAATGTCTTTTTTTTTCCCCCCACTTGCGACTATGGCTTTGTAATGGTGTTTCAATGACTTGCATACTTTTGTAGTGGAAATGCTGACCACAGTCTATTTTTAGACATGCAACATGCGTGCACTTTAATGATGACGAATGTGAAAAATTCTTTGATGAACAACGTTCTGTCGGTGAACGAGACGCTGGTTTAAATAATCTGCATTAGTGTCATCATTATTCGTGGTGAATGAAGGGAGTAGCGTTGCGTAAGAGGAGGTGTTAATTCTCAGTATTCGAAATTTAGATTCTTCATCTATCCATCACAAATTTGCTATTGCAGAACCAATGCAGCGGTTCCTGCAGGAAGCTGAAAGAAAGATCTGTTAAGCAGAGCTGAATGAAAGTAGAAAGTCACGCTCTTGTATATTCTTGTATATTTAGTGTAAGTAATGTGTAAAATAGTGATATCGTGAGACACTAAGACACTATTTAGGTTGTACAAACTAAGAGTTCTTCGGTTTGCTTGAGACATTTGACTTTTTTATGCTGTCGTACAAGGATGGAGGTATCAGTCTTAGGATATTTACAGGACAAATGACAACTACTCATCTTTCTGGCTGTTAACACCTACTGTAAACCTTGTTCACTTGAAGTTATTTGAAGTATGTTACACTTATGCGATTTCTGGTTCTTTTTTTGGCAGTAAAGTACTCTGGAGATTACACTTTCAAACTTAGTTATTCTAAATATCATTAGGATCTTATATGCATTATTATTGCATTCTGTGTAAAAATTGAATGCTTCTGTTGTGTGCATGTCCCTCATGACGTGAGGTGAAAATAGTTCCAACTGCTCTTCACAATCCTCAATAAAATGTTCAAGGAACCTTGGCTGACAATGGAATTATGTCTTTGTTGTTTTTAGTTCAGAAGCTATTGACTGGAGTTACCAACTATTGGAATACTGCTTCAGATTAAACATATATGTATGTGTATACACACACACACACTTATACATACAGTAGCGTACAAGTGTGTGTGGTTTTTTTCATGGACTATTTTTGACTATATTGTTCACTCGCTGCTTAATATATCCCACCAGATAACGGACATAGATGAAGAGCTAATAAGTGTTATTTCCTTCACTTCAGTGCTTTTGATGTTGTAGCAGCTTCATATAAATGTTAGTAGCGTTAATAAAACTTTTATTAGTAGGAGGTAAACAAAAAGAAACTTCCATGATGGTTTACTGGTTAAGTTTGTGGTTCGGGATGCACCTTTAGTCTCGTCAAGCAAGATTTGTGATTCACCATCAACATCATCGCTTTTTGGGCTTTTCCTTTGAATATATTACATCATAAGAAGTCTCCACCTTGGCTACCAGATCAGCCTGTTAAGTAAACTCGACGGAAGCCGAGATCAGTTCGAGTTCAGACTTGTTAGATCTAAACGTCACTTAGAATGTGTTGCAAATTAAAGACTGGGATTTGTCAGAGTTGATCCAATAATAACCACAACGTCAAGACAATCCTGAAGAAGAATGTCTGCCGTGTGCTACAGGTTTACATGACGTGTGCAGTGTGTCACCTAGTTTGCATTGCATTTTCTATTTTGACAAGATTCAGAAAAGTGCTTGAAAACATGCCTTTGAATTAACTTTCATGTCATTTATGAATGGAAGAGGTAAAAAAATGTTTAATTTTTCATTAAAATTTCAAACTTGGTTCCCTGGTTCGATGTGACGTGGCACATTTATTTGTAAACATTCCTACACAGATTCCATATAAATACAACAGTAATGTGTCACAGTTAATGGTTACAAAAGTCTGTAATCTAGTGCACAAACAAACATGATCCATGATGGCAAAGCCAGCCACAATAATTCTGTAGGAAAGTACTTTCTCCAAGTGTCCAGGTTCATTGTGTAAACAACTGATGTTGCAAAACTGTAAACATGGTGTAAATCCTTCTCATACAGCTGACATTCACGTATGCTGAACGTTGCTTTTCACGGTCACTGAGAGACCAAAATGGGCACATTTTCCATGAAGGTGTAGAAGAGGAAGGAGCAGTGTGTTATCATATGCCCATACGAATGATCTGAAAGATTGCTGAGGACACAGAACAGGTAAGTCAGAGCTATAAAACGTCAAGGTTTGACTAAGAAGACAGAAGTTGGAGTTACATTTTACCTGATCCGCAAACAACAAATACGAAGAGCGCCAGGAGCCAAGGTCCAACTGGATATTTCTCCTCCTGTCGTCGCTGCTTTAAAATAATCAAATAAGAAAATGAATTAATTTCACCGATGCTGTTCTTGCTGGATGCCCTTCCTGACGTTGCCCTACTAATTATCCATACTTAGATGAACAGGACAGGTCTGTGCATCCTAGTGTCCAGTTGAAAATCTCACTGCTCCACTTTAAAGCAGCAATAATTTACACTTGAGATGAATTTAAAGTGAATTAACATCTATTCAGGTGTATTAATGACATCAAAGTCAAAATTAATGGACATGCATCACATTTATTTTGTTGTTAAATACAATGAATATATAACTAATATAGTAAATGGTGGCTGTGTGGGCAGGACTGTTGCCATTTAGCAAGAAAGACCTTGATTTGACTTACTGGTAGGGAGTTCTGGGTCCTTTCTGTATGGATTTTGTATTTTTACTTAGTTGGAATGCACAAGGATGAATAAACCAGTGAAGAAACTCATGTAGTGTTTGTCCTAAGCCTGGATAAATATAAGGGCTGTTCCAGGAAGGGTATCAGTACGGCGGATCATGATCTGCTGTGCTGATCCCAACGGGTGTACACCGACAAAAAAAGATACAATATGTATTTGGTCAATACTGCGTTACTCTAGGTTATTATTTTGATAATATCGCCATGCAGGATGTCTCTATTGTTATGGTGATGGTAAGAACAAAAGCAATTAATAAAAATAAGAGTGGCAGACCATTAAAACATTTTAAATGTAGGTAGAATGTTATGATGTCTTTATGTACAAATTCCACAGTAAAGAAAAAGGTCGACATTACAAAAATTACACAAGTAATTACAAAAGTCGAAAATAACTTATAATGCTGGTGTGGCTTTTAGATCAATCTGTTCTTGTCAGAAAATAAAAGCTTTAACTAACTTTAACTCTGGCTTTACGTGAGTCCAGTCTCAGGTAGGTTTTAGAGTGGCTTTAAAGTGCAGGTTTGACAGTTTATATAACAGTGAGAAAACCATGGCTAGGTGTAAACTGTGGAACAATGGACCCCAGCGAAGCAAACTGAATGCACTTGACTACAATTCAGATTAGCATAGAGGTCTGAACAAATTAACTCTTTGGACTTTTCTGGTTTTATATTTTGTAACCAGTTTTCCATTAGCGAGTAGGTGTGTACAATATTCCAAGTATAAAGAAAAATCAGTAAAAAAAAAAAAACATTAAATGTGCAGAAGTGTTAAAAAAATTTATCTGGTTCTGTATATATAATTCTTACAAGTGTATCTTGGATGGCTTTACTTTTTGAATTACAATGGTTAGTATGTTCTTCACATATCGTTCACTTGTGTGCTCCGATTTGTAATATTCTTGTTAGTAATATTTATAAAAGATAATAAGGACTCAACACATCTTTTACTGAAACGTATTAACATGAGTGCCAAAGGATGTTATATTATAAAGAGGTGGAACATTGACTTAGTGGTTAGCACTGTCACCTCACAGCAAGAAGTCCCGGGGTTTGATTTCTGTGCATAGACAATCGTGGGGCGGGAGTGCTTCCTGTGTGGAGTGTGCATGTTCTCCCCGTGTCTGTGTTTTTTTTTTCTAGGACTCTGGTTTCCTCCCACAGTCCAAAGACATGCAGTCAGGTTAATTGGAGATACTGAAAATGTCCTGTGTGTGTGTGTGTGTGTGTGT
>JAOUQU010000036.1:2403002-2414259 GCA_028566735.1 Ammoglanis amapaensis | reverse complement strand
TCCAGTTAGTGTCCTGTCTCCTATAGACAAATCCACGTGTGTCGCGCTTTCTCTCTTTTCACGCATAGCCCCGTGCAGGGTTCACTTTCTGCAGTGTCTTTTGATTATTGTATTCTATCTCTTCCTCTCTGTCACCCGTTTAGTCGCGTCTCCTCATTCACGCATAGCCCCGTGCAAGGTTCTCTTATTGCAGTGTTGTTTAATTGTACTTGTACCCCTCTTCCTTCTCTCGCGATTTAGGGCGACGCCAGTGGTCAACCGCACACTGCGTCACCTTCGAGTTCTCCCGGTATTTCCCTGTCTCGCTATACAACTGTTGTTATTAAGTTGTCCTTTTCTAGCTTGGTACGCGTCCCGTTTTGGTGCCTGCCTCCACTCCTTGCTCCTATCCAGGGTTCCCCTCGGCAGGCATTCCCCACAGCAACTCCTACGACATTACATTGTTTCTGCTGTGACTTTGTTCAATAAAACTTCCAGCTGTTCTGCATCTACGTCTCCTGAACTTTCTCTACACAGACTTTCTGACAACAACAGGTTAGCTGACTGTAATAACTTTTCAATTCATTCAGTATGACTACCGACACCCTATTTTAGCCAAATGTAGATGTCATTTCCCTATCAGAGAAAAGCTGCCACTTTAGAATATGTCTAGAACATTGCTCTCTGCCGGACGAAAGCAATTGCGCCCTTATTTTGCCATTCTATTATTTTTAGAAAAGAAAAGAATAACCTTTTACTGTCACAACACGCATGTACAATGAGAATTTAAAAAGAACTAACGTCCGAAACATTCTGGCGGGTGTACGTTCGCAAATGAGCGCGATGCCAACTCGGATCATCTATTGATCATGGATTGGGGGTTCATACCGTTGCTCGGGTGGTAACGGTGACACCGGGATAGAGGTGAAGCGTGAACCAGTACTGGTCCAGTATCTTAACCGCTAGACCTCTAAACCGGTCCCGCAACTCTAGTGCACTGGATTCAGACTCATTTCTATCAGAACCAGCTTTAACTTTTGCTTTTGTGTTTTATAGACGAGAAAAAAAAGTTTGTTTTAGATTTCTGCTGAACAACGGATGCACCAAGCAAACATCAAGACGCCAAGATGTACAGAGAGCAAATACTTTATTTACAACCGTGTGCACTTTATAGTTTGGATGGCTATCTTGCTCCCCTTTGTGGTCTGTACCGGTACTACTTGTGGTCTGCGTCCAGCTCGTCATTGTTTTCTGTAGAACTTAAAAAAAGGTTTTTAACATGAACCACCAGCGTACACCATCCACGTAAAAGAATTGTCAATGTATTTGCATTTTTATATTAAGTAGATCATCGAGTGACGTGAATCATTAGATAACTAGCTTGCATGCTGAAAAAGTATGTGCACCCCCGTTATTCGTGTATAAAGAAATGTAAAGATTTCTTCTCGATTCATTACATACATCAGAGCCGTACTGAAAAACAGCACGAGCTGCACAATCCGGTGTAAATCAGCTCTTGGTTGTGCTTCTATTACGAAAGGTTTCATACAAATGAAACACAATCATCGTCTCTTTGTAAGATATAATTATTACTTCAGAGACTAAAGACCTTCACCGCTGCCGCTGCTGCTTGAGGAACAAAAGCAGGAATGTTGAAAAGCATCCCTTAATTATTGCTTCTGCATTCACGCTGAGACAGAGAAACACAAAACAGCCGAATCTTCTACACAGTAATTGAAAATCAGCTCATTCTATTGTGGTCTGGTTACTTAGCACCTCTGAGTACCATAATATTCCAATAGCTTTAATATCGACCTCATCTCCTATGACCTGGCATAATATTAGACACAAAGTATACGCATGAATAACACGGGGCATGTTAGTAGGTAGAATATACTAGCCAGACAGTGATGATTTGTCCTCAATGATGTTGGAAACACTGCTTTTTTAAAACCGACGCTCTTGTGTGGTGTTAAGGCAATGACCCGACAACACAGAGCCCTTGTGTAACGCCCGGCGTTTACGTCCAGAACGATGTCAAAATATTTCCAGTACTGACACAGAACTACAACAGGGAGCACTACAGCCACCAAAGATTATACACACTTGTAGATAAGTATTCTCTCTCTGCATATGCCGGTGCCTTGATGTTTACTATGTTTTGTTTATGAGCCAACATTTTCAAACATTCCTTGTTCAGGATCAATCTGCTAAAATCTACAACAACAACAACAACAACAACAACCAAAGTCTAAAACCCAGAAGGTAAACGCAAACACAGCAGAACTTTGAGAAACCCACCACTCTCTGGCATTGTAGCAGTGAATTACTTTACGATGCATATTATCTCGATGCTAAACTGTAGTGGTCAGTGTATATCAAAAATTCTCCAATGAAGGAACAGTGGTAAACCGATGGCAGGACCAAGGCTCACTGATAGGGGCAGTGTAGCCTAGTGGGTAGAGCTTTAGCCCCAAAGGTTGGGGGGTTAAATCCAGGTTCTGCTACACGGCCACTGCTGGGTCCTTGAGCGAGACCCTTAACCCTGTCTGCTCCAGGAGCGCCGTACGTTGGCCGACCCTGTTATAGCGCTCTGACTCCAAACTTCCAGACAAGTTGGGATATGTGAAGAGAAACATTTCGTTGTGCTGTACATCTGTATATGTGTAATGACAAATAAAAAGCAATTCAATATTTGATTTGATGCACGTTGGATGAGAAAGGCTGGCATGTGTGGTCCAATCCAACAGATTGCTGAAGGAGTTAAAACTACCGGTTGTTCTGTTAAAAAAACCCTCCAAAAAACAAGGTGCAGCACAATTGTGGGATGGCTTTGCTGCAAAACTGGGATTATTTAAATGTCGTGTCTTTATGCAAAAAAATCCCAGATGTCATAACGGTGTAATAACCGGTCTGAGCGCTTGAAAACGAATGTTTCAAGATTCAAGATTTAAAGATTAATTGTCATATGCACAATGAAAAAGCAGTTTTCCTTGTTGGGAATGCCAGAGAGAAGTTAAGATAAATACAATAACGAAATAAGAATATAAGAATTTACAGTAATAAAAATAAAAGTGTTTTTTCTACTCTCTGCTATTGAACAGTATTTAAATTCTAAAGTGTTACCAAGAAAGAAAGTCCACTAGTGCCGTGTAAACAGTTACAACCATGTTACATATAATATCAAATCATCACAGCAATAACTTTACATACACATGAAGAGACGTAGATGAAATGCCGGAGTTAAAATGAAACCGTTGTGATTATTGGTCTCAGAGCGACAATGTGCAGCTATTTTTACGTCTTGGGTTCGAAGGAACCCGGTGACATGCAGAGGTGTTTAATGAGCACCATCTGTATATCTCAGAACCTAATTAACACCGTCTATCTATATCATTACAGACGCTATTTAGAACAACGAGGTTTTTACACAGTTGAGATAACACAAGGCTTTTTTCAAAGGAAACTTCATTTATTAAATTAATTATCATTTGTTTTCACTGTCATCTTCTTTTTTCATGGCATCTGAAACAACGTTGTTGGTCAAGCGTATAGCCAGAAGACCAAGACCTTACAATATACGAAGTTAATTGCTAATTGTTACATCAAAATGACATATAAAGCACTGTTGTTTGTAAAGGCAACACAATGAATACCCAGCAACACAAACATGCCTAAATCTGCAAGTCAAAACGATGCAGACCGCCAGGCGTAGCGACACAGACCACAAGGGGGAGCCCGGTAGCCATCAACACAATGGAGTGTGGGCGTGTTTGTAGTTTAAGTAATCGTTCTCTGTATATGTCAGTACCTTGATGTTTATTATGTATTGTTTGGTATTGATTATCCTCCGATTATCTCCCAATCTAGTCAAATTCCATTGCTGTGATTGACTTCTTCAGTGATACACATCCCCTGAGCACCTGCAGGAGGCGGTGTTCATATGCAGATCAGCTTTGCGTTCGGAGAGCCAAACACATCACCAGTTAAGAGGAACCCCGGTCCGACCACCCACCTTACAGAATACAGACTACGACCATTTCATCACTGCAGCAGCCAAAAGAATAAAACAATTTTATTCTTGTGTATTGAGTATGAATGTAACGATTCAGAAAGAATCGATACGAATCAATTCAATCGAACGATTCTTTTTTATTTGATTATTATTGTTCGCGACGAAACAGCATTGTTCTGTCGGAACAATAGAACTTCCTCAGCAATAGAGGGGCGTTTATTCTGTAGATAGAAAAGTGTATTTTTTTCTGATTAACAAAAAGGAAATTAATATTAGTATCGTAATATTTAATCGTATCCATGTATCATGAATCGTATCACATCACGGGTTGAGTGTATCGATACATCACTAGCTTTGAGATATTTGAATATAATGCAGATTCTGCAAACAGGATTCGCGAATCGGAACGACTGAATCATAACATCGTGACAGAAGTATAAACTGGGTACGTACCTTCACAGGAGAGGCCATGAGACGTGACCCCTGACAGGCTGTCCCGACAGACGTTGCAGAAGGTGGGACGGGCATGGGAGCAGGCATACCAGTTGTGCATCCCTGAGAAATGTTCCACATTAAACTGTGCCGTCTAGCAAAGAAGAAGTTAAAACAAATTGGTAGAACCAGTATAAGATTTTTTAGGGGGGGAAGCCCTCGATAGAAACACACACTTAAAAAAAACAACCGGTCGCTGCATGTAACCGACACACTAACACTGGCACTAACGCTGGCGCACACACACACACACCGTGTACATTCATGGGTCTGAGATGCGACGCTGCTACATTCACATACAGAACAGAACCACATGTGCCAGAGACTCGTTCGAGCTTCTCTGCAGGGAAACACACTAGCCAGATCGTAGCTGCCAGGGCCGCCTGGTCCTCTGCAGACGAGCTTGTTTACGAATGCGATGTGATTAGCACATTAAAGCGAGTAACAGATCGTTTCTCGCACGGCGGGTGTGTGGGCGCTAAGACTCAAAACAGGGGCTTAGGGGTGTGGTAATGCAGAGCATGGGGTGTTATGCAATCATGCCAAAAAGAAAAGCATTAGATGATGACTTTACCAGAAAAGAACGAATGAGTTTATAGCGTGCAACATGTTAGTTATAATATACTAACATTAAAAGAAATTAAATGATGAAAACATACTTTTCATATCGTTCGGTCGTATGTTAAGTGTGTAATGTTTAACTTATTAGACATTGTTTTAATGTTATCTGGTTGCGGAGAAATGAAAATGTATAAAATCATCCATGCAATGCAGAATCTGTTGAATTATGAGTCCCTGTTCGGTACATTGTGAGGTTTTTGTGGACTGTATTGAAAGCAAAACTTTATTATCTGCAATTCAAAGAGCAAATGAAACACATTAATGCACCAGCATGAACAGAACAGCATCACACACATACACACACACACACACACACACATTCAAACTACATACATTATTATATAGCCAAGTGACATGACAAATTCCACACATGGCACAGAGAAGCCAGCGTCTAAAGCATGCACCTTACCTCGTAATGCTCTCTGGACTGAACGGATTTCAGCGAGCTGATCCAGTCCTCCATCTCCTTTCTGTTCTCTGCGCACAAGATGAGCCTTCGGAACGGAGTGATCACCTGCGAGGAGCGAGTGGGAGGAGATGCAGAGGAGATAAATGACTCCTGCCTATCTGGCTGGCTGCCCGTCTCGCAGTGAGGCTGAGATCCAGCCTGCTCATGCTGTAGACTAGACTCGAGATGAGTTCCCCCACCCCTCCCTACTGTGTTTGTTACCCCCCTTCCCCTCCCTACACCTCACTCCACCTCCCTACCCGTTATGCTCTTTTCTTCTCCGACCCAAAGGATGGAATCCGGGACTTGGTGCTGCGAGGCGACAGTGCTAACTACTAAACCACCATGCATCGCCCCGGTAACACTATCATCATAGCAACACAAGTTTAATGTTACAGCTTGTTCTAGTGACCATGGATTGAACGATTCAGTAGGAACTGATATGAATCTTTGATATGAATCAATATGTATATATATAATAATTAGGGCTGTCCACGACCAAGGATTTTGTTGTTCACAAATATGTATCCCGGTCAAAATGGTATTTTTAGTCGACTACTAGTCGATTAGTTGGAGTAAATGACGACCACTGGTCGACCAGCAAAATCCTTGGTTGTGGACAGTCCTAATAATAACAAATAATTTGTCACTTTGCTTAAAGTAATTGGCTCTTGATATTGGCAGGGACCTCAAATGAAATGATAAAGAACTTATATCCTAAATTGCTATTGCACGTGTTATTAGTGGTCGTGATCTGATACTGGTGCTGGCTTTATTTGCACATAAATACACAACAGTACTATTTTTTGATTGGTTACGATTCGTCCACGCCTAAAACTGCACCGTTTAGTCTGTCACCAAGCGTAGTTTAGGTACCGTTATATATATATATATATTATAATCTTTCCTTCATTATTATACCTCCCTGCTCCAGGATGCAGACATTTATTTGTTTCCTTTTGCATTCTGTTATTTTTAATACCTATAATTTGGTTCTCTTTACCGTTGAGTGAATATCATCGGCCCGTAACACAGACAGCATTTGAACGTTAGCCTTGTAGAGAAGGTTTGTGAAAGCCCACACACTGTTCTGTTTATTTATACACTCTCCATAGATACTGCACAACCCCACAACAAGCCGTGATCCCGAAAACTTCTGTACACAGTGTCTCTTACACAAAGATCCCACAAACTACATCGTAAACGTCACATGACATATCCTAACATCATTACCGTGACATTTTTCCAAAGGACTTTTCTTTCCATTACAGACGGAGCCCGAGCTTTACTCTCAAGTATGCCAAGGCTGTCAATATTCAGTCCTGCCATGTAGTCATTAATACATTAAACACGTACTCATTGTTAAACTATCGTATTTAGAAAATAGGACTGTTAATTATGCTTCACAGCTCTAGTTTATAACAAAAGATTAATGCCATTAGCAGTTTAGAATTTAGAATACAGTTTTCACCGTTGTGCTTTTTACACACTTACGAATTACTATTTTGCATTTAGCCAAAATCCGTTTACACGCACTAGGGGGCAGCACTGAGCACACGTGCTAAGCGCAATAGGCAGCCGCAACCAGGGGAGGTTACGGGTTAAGGTACAAGCTGTATAAACATGTCTTTTTAAATATTTTGTGCACTTGCTGCTTCGTTTTAAATGTCAGGACCCTGAGTTTCCAACCAACAAAGAATGAACAAACGTTAACTTTCGTTTATGGTGAAACAGAAATGGCCAAGAATAATAACTGGTTACTGGTGTATCGTGAGTCGTATCACATCACGAGTAGGACGTATCATTACATCGAAGTATCTATATTACATTTAAAAGGGTTGGAATAGACTTAAACCTAGAATGCACGAATACATTTGCACTTACGAAACTATAACGATTGTGATTTCTAGCTTATTGGGATAAAGACATCGTCCAGTATGATAACAAGAATATAAACAAAATATAAAAGCTGTGGCTGCCTGTATTAATAAAGGCAGGTCAAAACTCTTGACCGTTTACTGTATTAGTAAACGGTCAAGAGTGACCGTGAACCAAGTGAGTTCTCGAGTCTCGTCTGTTAGATAAACTAAGAAGGCACATGTCTACTACGACTGTGTGTGACCAGCTGCCGGACAAACCAGGCCACACACAAGGAGCCCAGCAACTCACCAGCACTTTAATTTCACTTCAATGGCTTTTTCGGGCTCGCCTAACCGTAGCCTGTAAATGTTCTTAATTAGATGCGACTTCATAAAACAAGGGAGTGATTTGAGTTAATGAAGTTTGCCTCTGCGACATTTCGAAGAGTAAAACATTCATAACAATGATATAATAACGATCAGTGTCGTGATGCTTCAGCGTAGTGCTAATTAAGCACCTCGACCATCTTCGGTGAAATGGTCGCTCTGATGCCACCGTCACGCGTCTGCCATGTCCGGATCATATGCAGTTATCATTTCAAAATCCGATGAGACATGCATCACTGCCCCGGTACCCTACAGACACCAGAAGCGAATAAAAAAGCGACACATCGATTTTCTCACAATCAGCTAAAAAGCCCTGCTGATATATCATCACAATCACAACACAATCGCAACACAATCTCAACACAATCCTGCATCTTGATCAGGAGTCGAGCCCAAAAAAACGTCTGCTAGAATTCATGAGTCGTATCGATACGTCTTTTAAGATGCACCCCCACCCCTCCAGCTTAAAAAAAACAAGATCTGTATTAAAAATCATATGACCTCATAATCTCATATTACGGGCAGTTGTAGAGGCAGATATATAAAAGATACATCCGCCGCTTGCTCGAATTTGCATAATCATGTCCTTTAAGGTCACATATGATCCTGTACCGTACAGACAACCATACGCACTCCTGTACTGAAGTCTATCGTCGTCGTCGTCCCCCCTCTTTGATCCGTACTACATCGAAATACACTGCGTGCACCGTGAAGACATAATACTCAGATTATGTATGCAGACCACCTTTGATCTGAAACCCTACACAAGCATACGAGTACGATTAATGCGAATCAGAATCGACGTGCTACAGACCGAACGTCATGTGAACATACGCTAGGATCACTGACCTTAACATTTAAGGAGATGTGAACTCGTCTGCTTATTCCATTTCCATCTACCCTTCATGTCCTTGTTTTCTAGCTGCCGCTGTGTTGTATCTAACGCTGGCTCCTGCCACGGCCGTCCACTCACAGCGCAGCTCCTACCACGGAGGCGGTTTATCTGATGACAACACATCGAGGATTTCCTTTTTTTCTCCCCCCTCAGATAGACCCAGCTTCTCCAAGCAAGTCTTCCTGCTCTCTCTCTCTCTAACACTCGCTCTCTCGCCCGCTCGCTCTGTCTCACCCTCTGTACCCAGCTATTTATAGACACTGAAAATAGTCCAAGCAACAACAGACACACCGACGGCAGAAATCTGTCAAATACATTCATTGCAAAATCATTGTATTAGAATTTAAAATACACTTTTCATCACTGTGCTTTTACACACTTAGGAATCATTCCTCCGCATCTAACCCAATCCGTGCAGTGACACACACATTTACACTCACTAGGGAGCAGCAATGAGCACACGGGCCCGGTGCTATGGGGATCCCAATGTACAGCACCCAGGGAGCACTTGTTAAATAGTCTAGTGTCTTAATTACTTGCTAAGATTAGAAATGTTCAACTTAGAAATATCTTTTTGTATTTATTATAGGCTTTGTCTTGTACTTATTGTACTATTGTGTTACTAAACTGTTTGTTATATTGTTTTGCACATTTTATTGCGTTCCTTGTTGCATTGTAATCCTGGAGAGGGCGCTGTTTCGCTTTGACATGCCCTATGTCCTGACTCTGACATCATTGCTTGATTGATGAGGCATGATTTTTATGGATTAATTTCTACATGTGTACAAGCCTAGTGAGGAAAGAATATATATTTTTAATTATTCTAAATATTTTAGAATGATGTTTAATATGAAAAATAGATTCGTTTAACATAAATACCAATTTGAATCAAGTATCAAGTGAATCGATTCGCAGTGCATCATTGTATTAGAATTTAAAATACTTTTTTCATCACTGTGCTTTTACACACTTAGGAATCATTCCTCCCTATTTAACCCAATCCGTGCAGTGAAACACACATTTACACACACTAGGGAGCAGCAGTGAGCGATTTATAGTGTTAAAAGTGCCATGTTGTATTTAAAAACGAGCTTATGTTTACATCCATGATCACTAGCGTCTATACAAGTGAATAAAAATGGACTTAATGCGTCACTTCAATGTTTACTTAATGCGTCTCTCAGTAGGGCTTTTGACCTGGCTAAGTGCAGAACATATACAGCTGTATAAGGGTGAAACACTGCTCGGATGCGGATTCCATTAGCACCTAGAAATGACCGGTGGCTGGTGAAACGACATGACAGCGAGTCTCCAGCTCTCTGTGACTTGTGTGAAGGCGAGACATCAGTCAATTGCAGCAGAAAATCAGAAATGAGTATTAATGTCATATCAATTAATGAGCACTGTAATTACCGTCGTTTGGGTAAGATAAACTGCCCATGATGAAACATTACAGCTTGTAGTGAATCATATTTTATGGCTTGTTTTAGAGTCAGTAATCCTATAAAATACGACGTGGGTTAAGAGCACCGCTTTCATCCTAAGAGCAATGGAGGAAAAACATGGAGCTGAAAGCTATTGCAATAAAACAGGAGTGCCTGTAAGTCCAGTAATAGTGAAGTGAGTATTTATCCTGAGGGAAATGTAAGTTTCAATTATTAAATAGTCATGATGGCCTGGGATACACACAAAAAAAACACAATTTGCTTGGAAAAGCTTTCAAGCTCATAAAGATCAAAAACAGCGTATCTCTATTTATTTTACTGTTCTATATGTGAAGACTTCAAGTTTGATTGTTCATCTGTTGATCAAAAAGACCAATGAAAAGATATAAACACTGTCACACTACTAGCAAATTCCAAAATCAACAATTCTGTTTCTAAAATATGAAAGAATATTATTAATAATAACATTTTTCTTAAATCTTTAACTTATTATAAAATATATATTTCGGCCTAGAAATGTTGGTTTCTTCTTTAGACGAGCGATTTTTAGTGTTAAAAGTACCGTGTTGTATTTAAAACGAGCTTATGTGGTCAGTTTATCCTGTTAGCATCGGTTAGCATTGATGATTGAATCAGATATATTAGATTTGACATTTAAATGAGCAAAATCTTTTTTAAATTGCACTGGCAAACTTTATGTTAAAAGACTTTATGTTAAAAGTCATATGGACAAAGTTGTAAGGAAACCAAACAGTAACTGTTCTGAGGCCGTGACTAAACACCACAGAGCACGTCCACACGTCCACACACATTCTGATCTGGCCGATGCTAAACAACATGTCAAAAAACGATGTGATCCAAAACATGCTCGGTGAAGCATTAAATATCTGCCACTATAAATAATTCCAGTTTTTTTTCCTTCTGGCCAAGTGTGTGTCCATCGCTTTTTATAGCCATGTCTGGGGAGTTCAGTGATTTTTAGAAAAACCTCTCATAGATCCTCTAGACCAGGGGTCACCAACCTTTTTTGAAACTGAGTTACTTTTTGGGTACCAACTAATGTGAAGAGCTTCCAGTTTGATACACACTTGTGACATCACACATTTATAACCTTTA
>JAOUQU010000036.1:2250713-2264813 GCA_028566735.1 Ammoglanis amapaensis | reverse complement strand
TATATATAACCCTTGTTAAATAAAGTAAACTTGTAATTTCAAATAGAACGGGGTTTTGTTTTTTAATATTATTGTAAATAGTTTTAATATTGTGTAAATCATATCACTTATTCAAATATTAAGAATTAAATTTAATCATTATATTATTAATTATATTATCTACGTTTTTTTTATAGTGAGTGGACATGTTTTATCTAGAGTTGTTAATTCTTGTATTTGTTGGCAAGTGTAAAATTTTTGCATTTGCATTTTAAATAATAAAAAACATTTTCATGTAGCTGTTTGTGTCACACACCCAGACAAATGAATAAATACATATATAATAAATAATAAAAATAGAACTGTATATATACACATATCTTTCAATGTCTATGAGCTTGTAAATACAATAAGAAAATAATATGCACAGTAAGAGGGAGAGATGAATGCAAACTACATTTGAGATATCAGTTTAAGCACAGTATAGGTGAGTAATGCACATCATAGGAAAGATGTTTGTGGTCGGAAAACGGAGGAAATAAATGTTCGTCCGTACAGTTCTTGGTGAGCACATCAGAGTCATCAAAGCATATTTATATGATATAGGAAAGTTCATATATATCTATACTAAAATGCAATTCAAGACAAAGTCTAGAGACAAAGACAAGCAAGTACAATAAAACAGAAGTGAATGAGATGATCCATCTCAGAGATAGAATTTCGGGAGAGGTTCCAATAATGCTGCCAAAATTGTACACGATGTACTCTATGTACTAGATTGATTGATTGATTAATGGAGATGTTAATCCAGAGAGGCAGGTCATTCCTGAGATAATGAAGGTTCAACATTCTGTTAAAGTCATTAAATATTATGTGCTTTAAATGTTATAACCCCCAAAATAAAGTGGAAGATTTTAGCATGGAGTGCCTTTTGCCATGCCAAAGCCATACTTTTGGACACTAAGGACCCCAAATTTGTTTCGGAGAAACTCGACATATCCCGACATAGGAGCGAATATGAAGGACCTTAAGAACAGATCCGGACACAGAGGGAGCGGCCAAACCAGCTTTATGTTCCTTGTTCATGCTGTTGGGCCATGCTTATGTCGAGGCACGATTCTTGTTCTGTTCAATTTGAACTCGAATCTCATTTATTCAATGATTACATTTGCTTTAAAGTTAAACATGCATCTAAATGTGAATAATAGTAGTGTTGACACAGTAGTGTTCCTGGGTGGGGGGGAACAGTATAATAATAAATGGCATTTGTGTGCTTCTGCTTCTTTCTGGTTTCAGGGGACAATGAACATAAAGACAACAGCTCTGACACAGTGTGTACTGTACACACATGTGGGGGGCCAGTTCTATGATCTGGGTTTGCTGCAGTTCAGCAACAATATGTGCTGAAAGAATGAGGTCAGCTGACAACCTGAATACACTGAATGACTAAGTTATTTATTGTTGGACTTCCATGATGGCATGAGCATTTTCCAAGATGTGATTTAAGTATATGATTGTGATAGATATTAAGTTTGTCTTTTGTCAAATTTGTAGCACGGTTCGGTATCACATTTTTAAATCATGAAGTTTATATTAATATATATTTAGCTACTTGTGCTACATCGACAAACTTAAATTGTGATTATATTGTATAGACCAACACAAAGTAGCAAGTAATTATGTAATATATAATGAAACATGTTTCATTTTTATTTTATAATAAATAATATGAAAATGCAAGTGACATACAGGAGATAAAACATACAAAAAGATAAAACATGCTTGTGTCAAATGAAACCAAAACTTTTTGGCCATATACTAAACGTTTTGTGTGATAGAAAACAGCGGTAACACATCAACCTGCACCAACCATAACATAGTGATGCAACCCTGATGTGTGGAAATTTCTACAGCAGGAACAGGAAGCTGCTTGTAGTTTGGACATTTTATGGTGTTTATTTAATTTATTTATTATGTATTTTCTTAATATAGAATAAGACACAGAGCCTGGGGGTCCTTGGTGTGGGTAAAGAGGGTGGGCACTGATGTTAAAGCCTTCATGACCTAGTTACCTGCTTGCTCTTCCTTTTGGTTATGCTGTAATCATTAGGGCTGCCGGAGTCTTTCTATGAACTGCTTTAGTTAACTAGCATTGTACATTATTACCCTCACTCTCTATTGTTCTACCACAAGGGCATTCTGGCGGAAACCTGTTTACCCGTCGAGGTTCAGGATGCAGTCGGGACTGCAGTTCCAGTATTGCTGCTTCTGTCTGATGTGACGATTTCCTCCAGAACCACTCAAGAGGGATGGGGTCCTGCTGCGTCTGGTTACTCTTATGGTTTCTTCCTGGCATTCTGATGGAAATTCTTGCACCTTTAATGATTATGTATGTGATAATAAAATTTTGATTTAATTAATTATAGGGCAGTCCTGGAGGATTGGTTAAATATAGTATAGTTAGTAATGTATTTGAAACATATGGCTTAAACTGCCAGTTTTTTTACTGCTCTCCTGTAAGTGTATCCAGAGATAATGGTTAAGTGAGGTTAAATAAGGATAAAGTGAGAATAAGTCTAAAAATAACCACAAATAGTAATGACTTGGCACACATCACTGATCTAAGGTGCCTACCTTTTGACTCTTCCAGTGTGGAAAGAAAAATCTAGCATTAATCATTTTTATGTCAGAAATGGCTATGTTGCAATATCAGATACAGTACACCATGAAGATAGCACTGCTCACATACAACATTTAGCAGTAAGCTGGGTCATCAACTTATTTGCTCACCTACTGTAAACATGGTTGTAAAAAGTTGTAAATATTTTACTGCCCTAATTTTTTGGCAATGAGTTCCATTGCAGACATGGATGCTTTCTAATTACCAAAATTAAGTTGTGCAGACAAAACATATGTAGGAATGTCTGAAAAAAATAAAAACAAAACAATACCTTGATTATTGTCTAGACTTCAATTGCTCAAATTTTAACCTAAATAATCACTTGTTGTCTAAAAGACAGTCTATAGGGCTGAATGGGAAACTTTATACAAGGTGGTCATATTAAATATAAGTTGGTCATGGATTAGGAATGGGTAACCAAAGAGCACAAATGTCACTTTTTTGGCAAGACCGTCAACAAGGTTCAGGAGTGAAAACGAAAGGGGCTCCAAACTGGCATGCAGACTGTTTTTCAACTTGTGGGAACAAAGTCTTCAATTTTATACACACACGGCCATGGAAGTGATTGGAACACCTGATTCCGATTATTTAGATGGGCAAGCAAATCCATATAGAAATATAGTGTATGTGCAAAAATCTGCAAAACTAACAATTCAAAAGGTTAAAATGTTTTACTAAACAGACAACTGGTGTAAAAATACCTCTGCCACAATGTTAAAAGTGTTGCTGACATCCCTGTTAAGTTAGAATTTTTTTTAAAATTACATTACATTTATTATTTGGGCAAGCAAAAGTATGCTGATGCCGGAATACAAGATCGCTTATGTTTTGTCGGTCACCCACTAAATCACGATCCCTCCTAAGCAACAACAATAAAAACACAATGTAACTGTATAATGACCAAGACACAGAGTTCAGGAAAGAATTTATCAGATGTAAACAAACTTAAACCAGTCACATTCAACACTCCAAAGTTTAAGCCAAACAACAGCTGCTGTGTTCTTCCCCATTTTTCATACAACAAACATTTTAGATAACATGCTGTTTTGTACTAGAATTAGGATTTCAAACTTTAATTTTGGTAAAATCATACAATGACTGCACAGATGAATTCTCCCATACAGGCTTCTACACTACTACAAAAAGCAAATACTAAATCTAAAGTGCCCTGAGTAGTTCTTAGAAAAGCAAACAAGTCATAAGCTGTCGCTGTTTCTGCATGGTGTTAACTATTATTTAATGGACAGTAAGACTTCAAGCAACAACTATAACTTGCTAACTGCTTATCGAAGACCTAAACCCAGATGCACCAAATATGCAAATGATACACTAGAGAAGAACCACATGTGTAAGATTGCCTTGTGCCAGACATTCACAGAAACTAAATATTAACAGAACAAAAAGAAATTTAAAACAAAATGCACACATTTGAGAAATTGGAAATGTTTGCACTAATACAATTAAGAACTTGAGTCATTTGAACTCTATTCCAAACCTTGGCATGTTTTTTTTTCCTTCGATTTCCTAATTTGATAGCCAAATCGATAAATAGTTGTATATAAATCTGGCCTGTAGGCCATAAACAGCTGTGGAAACTGACTCAGTCAAATATGTCTGAAACATTAAAAAGCTCACACTACCCCGAAGTATAGAAATTCCACGCATACAGGTGACATTCAACATTCAAGTGCCAGTGTTTTTGTACTGTCTTTTGGTCAAGTTTCTTTAAAATTGTAAAGAACTGCTTTGAGGCTTACAAAAATAAATATCTTCTTTTCAAAAAGGCTTAATAAATTACACAAACTAGCAGCAAAAGTAGAATCTAGAAATCTGTGTGCAAAGAGCTAAATTCCCCCACTGCTAATCCCCCTGGTCCCAAATAAATCCTGGTAAATATTGAAATCCCTTCCCCTTTTGTAAACAAGCTGCATTACTACCACTTCATTTACAACATTTGGAAGCTTGAGGACACACACCCAAGACATTTTCTATAAAACTCTAGATGTGCAATTAAGAAAGTTTGTAAAACGTGATGGGTACGACCTACCTAGGTCTAGACCTAACTTAAGTAGCACCATTCATCATTAAAGTTCTCAATACTGTCAGTGCATCGGCTTCGGTTCATCAATTAAAAAAAATATATTCTTATGTCTATATAATCAAGGCACAACACACATGAGAAAAAATCTATTGCACTAAAATGCTTTTTTTCTCTTCCTCTCTAAAGCTTCCTTCATCTGTAAAGGAAGCAGAAAGCTGGCACCCTGACTAGTTATTTGTTAATCAGAGTAGGTGAACAGGAGGCAGCAATATTAAAATGTTCAACAAAGCAAGGGAAACCTGGTGTTCGGCCACCACACAGTGATCAGAGCCCAACAGAATACCAGGCTCAACTCAAACCCTGGCTATATTTGTTAAAGCCTCAGACTAGTAGCCAATTCTTTTTGGATTCTCAAGGAAAATATGAACCATGCCTTTCAACGCAGCTTGAAAGAGAAAACATTTGTAATGCCGTAAAGCCAGTGACAGAATTTCTCTCTTCTTGACCAAAAAACAAAACACTAGCATGTGTACATATTCAAAGAGCCCATGATTGAGAGGCAGGGTTGCTTTGGTACTACGGTCCATTTGAACTCACCTTTAAATTGGCAGGCACATTTTTGTTTTTGTAATGAAACACTTTTAACCAATTAATTTTTTCTAAAAATGTTTCCAAAAACAACAAAAAAGGCTGCCCGTTTAGAATGGCTAGCATGCAGTACTTACTAGCTGCCATAACACTGTCAAGTCAATTAAAAACAGTGGAAGTAACAAGTTCAAACACTCTACATCTTTAAATTAGTGTAGTTAACACTGAGTGTTTATCATTTTGTCATGACTATATATATCACAACAAACAGCCTTTCTGAGGACTACCATATCCTTAAGAAATGCCTACCCAGGATAGAGTGAGCAAAAAGTCAGAACTCTTTGTCCTTCATATCAAAGTTGCCACACATTGGAACCCAATGCCTCTGTACTGGTTCCATGAGCTGTTAGTTCTCTGACCTGTATTATAGGCCACATAATTCCCAGGGTCAATTTAAAGTTTAATCGTGACCAGCTACATTCTGCTGTTTGCCAAGGTTTGCTTAAGTACATATTTATATAGGTCACACAACAAAAAAAATTAAGCTCTTGGCCAAGTTTGTGTAAAATAATAAAAACAAACTCTTATTTGAATGTAAAGGCACAGCACATTAACACAGAAATGATTCTCAGTTGTTTTCTTTTTCCTAAACAAACCATAAAACAAAAAGTGCAGTTGAAAACTAAGCCAAATATTTGAAAAGCATATAACTGAGTGCCTGTGTTTCATGAATATAACGTGACTCTTTTCTGCCACATCAATTTAAGCTCCACTTAGATGGCAGGCAGAGAATCACAGCGTGTAAATGTACTGCAAGTTCAGAAAGCTACACATGGGGCAACGTCTGGCTATGTGAACATGTGGTTTCAAATCAGCTAGTCGACATGATGAGTCACTGCAGACATTAGTTGCCCCACCAGTCCACTTGGGTGTAGCTTCCACCGTAGTTCCCATAACTACCTCCATAGCCATCACTGACAAAATTTCCAAAAGCACCTGAGACAGGAGATAAAAGCAAATAAATAAATTAAAACAAATAAAGTCATGCGTTATATGTGAATATGTAAGTAAACAGTTAAAATGAAATATGTATTGTTTTATAATAGCACCGAACACTTTACAATGTCTTATGTCTGCTGCAAAGGTTCTATCCTTTATAAGAATGTTGAATACTCTTTCAAACCCAATCCAAACCAGTTTTAGTTGCTTTGAGAAAATATCTATTGGAAAAAGCGCTTATATAAATAAACTTGACTTTTGCTTATTACACAAGTTTATTTAGTAAACAAATATCAAAACAGACATGAACAATTCTGTAAGGATAATTTACATTATTTGCATTGTAGCTTGTAGACTTACTCTAAGACAAGGGGAGAACATGCAAACTTCCCAGACTGGCACAGCCGGGGCTCGAATGCAGGACAGTCATAATTTAAGGCCACAGTGCTACTCACCATGCTGCCCCAATTACCAGTTTAAAAGTAAATTTTAACAATGGATCAGTTGTTGACAACAATTAAGTAAGTAATTTTCTTTTAATGTTTCATTATCTGTAGATATTAGTCCTTAAAAAGCTACTGAAACACTGCTTTGTCCACACATATAACAGATTAGTACAATCTTACCCTTATTTCCACCAAAACCTCGGTTGCCTCCAGCACTGCGAGCACCACGGCTGCCGAAGCTGTTGCTCCCTCCAGGTATCTGACGATAATCTCTGGCTCCAAATCCACCAGAAAACCTGTACACACACAAGGCATCAAATCTTCGATCATAATAAAAAGAAGGTACACATCAATGGATAAAAGAAACAAAGTTTAAACCTCTTGGAACGACCACGATTGCTGCTCTTGTGCTGATGTTCAAATGCCAAGCTCTCCAGCCAGGATGGAACCTCCTGTTTGGCCTCGACCAAGATGTCCAGCAAATCTTTAGTGATGTTGCTGTTCTTATCATTGTAGAAAGAGGTGGCCAAACCTGATCGCATACAAATCATGTTTAAGATAATTTGTAATTGTTTTTTAATAACGAAAGTAAATTCAGTGATGGAATACTGATGAAATAACACATCAAGTAACTTACCAAGATTTCCAACACGACCAGTACGTCCAATGCGATGGACGTATTCCTCAATATCACTCGGCAAGTCAAAGTTAATCACATGCTTCACATTGGAGATGTCAAGTCCACGAGCAGCCACCTACAAAAAAGGCTCATTGTAATTTGTAGTGGCATTTTGAAAAACATCATCATTTTGGTAATAAGTTACTTTGGAAAATGTCTGCCCTAGTACCTGAAAAAGGGCCGAATATTTACAGATCAGTTATAGCATCAAATTGCAACAGGTTTCAAGTACAATTTTGCTGCATAGAAATTGCCACAGAGTATATGTGACCTGTGAGCATTCAAATTTTTAAGAAAGTTATTTTAAGCATAAATGTTTGCTGGGCACAAACCTCTCATTTTCAGCATTTTGTTTTCGTTTTATAGTCCTGGGTCAAAATAACAGTAATTCATACACAACAAAGTTATTTACTGCCGCAACACTAGAGTTTTGTTTAGGGTTGTTCCGGATAGTTAATGATAAAATCCAGATGGAACCGGAGAGTGGCAGATATCTGAAGTAGGCCGGAACCGGACAGATGTTGTTCAGATTTAGTTTGCAACAGTGAATAATTATAGCAACTATGGTGGAGAATTCGAGTTGTAACTTGAACTTTACCAAAGTTAATTTCTTATGTTACGTTCTTAGTCATCTTAACGTGATAAGTATTTGTTTCGATTACTTTGGTATTTGTTAGTAATAGTAAACAAATAACTGGGCATGCAGACGGCTAATCTCTGTAATGACTGAGGGTATGACAGGCAATGTTCAGTTTTTAGCTGCACATGATTTACCTCATATGAGTTTAATAAATGAAAGTCGAATCACAACAATTGATGCCTTCGCCAAAATGCGCAATTAGATATATATATAAATAAAGTTTGCATATATGTATGCATGCATGTGTGTGTGTGTACACACATATATGCACACACACACACACACACACACACACCCCTTTGTCTGGGGGGAGGGGGGGGAAAAGGCGCAAACGAACAGAAGTTTGCAAATAAGGAATTCGATTTACCATGTCCGCAATAACAACAACATTTTCAGTTTGTTCCAGTCTGGCTTTGTTTTCCTTTTGACATGCTGATACCACAATTTTCAGGCTTTTTCATACACACACAATTTTTATGTGTTTAAATTTTTTTACTGCTGATTAGAAATTTTTTCCCATGCATTTTGTATTTGTAACATCTGTGTATAAGACGAATGTAATACGCACGAGTTGCTTCACACACATTTATTTTAAAGCCGACTGAATTTCATTCAGCTCCTGAACTGACATGACAATTATTATTTAGTGGCTTAAATTATCTGGTGGAATATCCAGCACTTTGGCTGTCATTTCCAGCAGGAACTGGCTATCCAGTACAACCCTAGTTTTGTTACATGTGTTTACCGTATGGGAGGATGACGAGTGAGAAAGGTTGTTGATTTTAACTGACTGATATTGAGTAACATATGCCTGCTATTTTTTTGATGCTATAGTGCTCCCCCTGGATGTCTATAATTCTGGTAGCCTGCGTCATTAAAAATATTGGATACATATTGATTTGAAGTAGGGAGCAGATATGGCCTGGTGGTAAGAATATTGGCCTTGTGATCAGAAGATTTCCAATTTTCAGAGTGAACATGTCAAGACTCAAATATGCTTAAGCAAGACATCTAAATCTCAACGGCTTCCAATAAATAGTGAAACAGTGAATTTACAATCATTCCTTCATGATCTAACACCTAAATATATCAGACACTCAATGCAGCGGACCAATTTATATAGTCCTTGCTACTCACACACTTAAACACGAAATTACAGAAGCCTAAATAAATACTCACAGCCGTGGCAACCATAATAGGGCAACGCCCTGAGCGGAACTGGTGAAGCGCCTCTTCTCGGTCCCTCTGAGATCTATCACCATGGATGCTGGTGCAAGCATAACCCTCATGGTACAGGAAGTTCTCTAAAGCATCTGCACCTTTCTTGGTCTCCACAAACACCAGTGTGAGGGAATCTTTGCCTGTACCCAGAGACACATATAAAAGATCTGCAAGTTACATATGAACAATATGGTTTAACACCCTGGTTCAATGTTTGTCACAGTTTCTTAAAGTAAAGCAAAGCATAATGAGATGTGATGTAAGTTTGGATTATTTAGGCCTTTGTCTAAATGCCATAAATTAATACAGTAGCAACAGCAGCTTCAATATGTTGACATGGAAACAGTAAATGATGATGCTGTGCCACATGTTATTGTTCACAATTGCAAGGGTAGGACGCAAAAGCATTCACTGTCAAATAGCCACTCACTTCCATATGTATCTCAATGTTACAAAGCATGTAACCATGGAAATATTATCAAGGCTATTTTATATCAGCTTTAATTCATAATGTGATCTAATATGCATCTCCACTTCAAACACTATTTTTAGTGCATCCAAAAAACAAGAAAACTCAGTTCACTGAAAGAACAAACATACTAAGCACTTAAAATGGGCAAGAAATAAAAAGTTAAACAATGGACACTACATGCACTAAGTAACAAATTAGGGGGGCGGAGGACTTTTGACCTGTTAATAGCGACCAACGCCGAATCAGAAAGTGGAGGCAATTGCTTCATTACTTAAGTAGTGTTAATGAAACGATTCATTAGTAGTTTGTAAACAAAAGCTGGTGAAAAATTTTGACTCGCTCAAGAAACGTGATCCATTCCCTGAAGTGAATCGTTCTGTTCAAGACTGAACTTTTCCATGAAAGTGTGCACTAAGACGTACGTGTTCACTGAACTACATTACAGTGAACATATTTAAGGTATTTCCTAAATCATGCACCTACATGAGTTTTAATGCAGAAACTGGAGAATGGGTTACTATGGTTAGCCTTGAATACATTGAAGTTGGTGGAAAATGGCAGAATCACACCAAAAATGAAATTGCTGGAGCAGACGAATAAATGAATGTGAAAATTTCTTTCTTGAAACATTTTATAAATTAAAGCAGAAGAATTGTGCGAGCTGAAATGTGCTGCGATTACAGAGAATTATAGAGGACTGATGAGATGTAAACATAAATGTTATGCTATTGTTGCTTTAAACTCCACACTTACCTGGTCTCTCGGGAGTTTCGGTTGCACTTTCCTGAACCTCACTTGGAATTACTTTAAATAAAACCAAATCTCCCAGTAAACTTCATGCATCTTTTACCATCAAAATGTTTTTAGACAAGAAAAAACCTATCAATCCTTCTTACAATTTAAATAGATATATTAGAGACTATATTAACCATTACAATTCTGCAATAAACATTGATTCTTAGAATGATTTATTACAACCATAACTGGTTCTTGGCATCTAGCCTTAAGAACATTCTACACACATACTTTAGTCTACAGCCTACACCCAAACATGGGAACTACCTGTGGCATTAAGCAGGTCCAGCAAAAATGAGCGTTTGTCACTCTCTTCCACCCAAACCACTTTCTGGGTAATGTTTTCAGAAGTGGAGCCTACACGACCAACAGCCAAAAAAATGTACTCTTCCAGGAAGTCACGTGCCAAAATCTGTTTGAAAAAAAAAAACCACACACAAATTGTTTAATGCATGCTTATAAAGACAAGGGTTTGCTCTATTCATTAGTTATAGCTGGATACCTGAATCTCCTTAGGAAAGGTGGCACTGAACATCATGGTTTGGCGAACACCTTTAGGAGGCATGGTGTCCTGCTCTACTATGCGTCTGATCTGAGGCTCAAAACCCATGTCCAACATTCTGTCGGCTTCATCCAAAACTAGGTAACTATTGAAAGAGTAGTGTTAAAATGTTTTAATTTAAATTCACATTTTAGTTGTCATTACACATATACAGATTTACAGTACTACTCTTCGCATATCCAAACTTGTCTGGAAATTTTGGTCAGAGCGCAGGGTCAGCCAACGTATGGCGTTGGAGCAGAAAGGGTTAAAAGTCTCGCTCAAGGACTCAGCAGTGGCTGTGTAGCAGAGCCTGGATTTGAACCCCCAACCTTTGGCTTCATAGCCCAACGCTCTACCCACTAGGCTACATAGTCCCTGTTTGAACAGTAAGACGTGTCTCCTCATTAAAATACTTGTACTAACCTACTATAATAACCCAGGTGCAATTATTTAAGGTGGCATACATGCAATTTCAATTGTTTTTTTTATTTCGAATGGAGTGTCTCGCTCTCGTCTTGCATAATCTCTCTCCCTCTCTAATACATGCCAACAAGGCAAGTCACTTAACAAGGTATAGCAATACCCGACGGTAGCTTGTGCTTCCTCTCATTCGATTCTTGTAATTTCTTCTGTTACTATGTGCCTGAGCACACAAAAGATACTGCAATACACAGTTGTAGCATTTGCATCGTCTAGAATAATCCCACAATATATTGCAATACAAAATTTGACAGAACTTACCGACTGCAATGGGACAATATCTCAAATTAAGTGTTTTTATTATTCACAACCTTATCATTATAATCCCATTTCATAATTGAAACAAAATGTATTTAACGGAGAAGTACACAAAACGTATAAATTATTCGTTTGTTTTTTAACGCCATGCTACCCTTTCTGTGGCATTTGTAAATGATTTAAACTCACTTGCAATATTCCAGTCCAACCTTTCCCCGCTCCATCATGTCCACCAGACGACCAGGTGTTGCCACTAACAAGTGGCATCCCCTTTCCAGATCACGGATCTGCTGGCCAATATCAGCACCTCCATACACCACACATGGACGCACTCTGGAGCGATATGCAAACTACAGTAAAAACAAACTGTTATCAATGTCGTTTTATGGTCAGATAGTAGATATCAAAAAGGAAGGAAATTGCTGGGCATACTTTTCTGGCCTCATCGTAGATCTGAAGAGCAAGTTCTCTGGTTGGAGCCAGGACCAAAGAAATGGGATACTGTTTACGTCTGCCATATTTTCCATTCTCCTAAATTAAAAAGGTGGTTAGAATAACTCCTGCAACTTTTTGAGAATCAAAATATACTTTAGAAGTGAAAACAGAAGTCACAAATTTAAGCACCTGGCCACTGTTCTTAGAAGCCTCTAGAGCCTCCCCTGGCCCTTCGGTGTAGATCTGGCTTAACACTGGGAGTAGAAACGCTGCAGTCTTTCCAGAGCCTAAACAAACACAACAAACAAGTAATAAAGCACACGACTAATCTACTTATAACATCACAGTCACTCATGTGAAAATAGTTGCTCAGGTCTTAAAGCTGCAGTGTGCACCATAGAGACAAACATGCTATTGTATGATGATGTAGTGAATGAGCAGAACCTCGATCACTCATCACCATCAGTCACCTTTTAAAAGTGACACAGAATTGTTGAACTGGGTATTTATATTTTACATTTTGGTAAAGATGCCTGCGAAGCTTCTTCAAAACCTCTCAAAAAGCTATGATATGGCACTGAATTATTTTTAACGCTTCGTTTTGCCTAGTTGGATTCCTTTCGGTAATGTCAGTCAACCACGTTTAGGAAATAGAATCTAACTTCCATCAGTCATATAGTTTTATCACCGCTTAATCCTAATTAGTCATAGTGAACACACAGGGCTACTAAACACCTGAACAAGAGACTGGTCTTCTAGAGGGTACAGACAAAAAAAATCAGCTACTAATCAAACGGCGTGTCTATAAACTGAAAGGGGAAACACATACAAGAAAAAAATTCCACACAAACAACCAGATTGTAGTAGAAGATATGTAGGGAAAGGGTATCAATGTTATGCCACATGTACACATTTCTCAGATTTAGTTTAGATGTTCAAAATGTCAAGAACTTGATCGAGGGTTAACTAGTTTGTTCAACAACAACAAAAAAACTATTTTGACACCATGAAAGTGTGTAATAAATGTATTTCAAGTAATCATAAGAACCACAATGAACATTTCACTACTTGGACGAAAAAGCTTTGTTATGAAAGTCAGAAACACAACAAGTATATTTATTTAACTCAAAGGCCAACCAATAAATTGCTTATTTTCTCTTGGACAGGTAGGATTCAGATACATTTATTCTAATAAATGTAGGCACAGAGTTGAAGTATCAGGAAGCAGTTTATTTTTTGCCATCCGTTTTACTACTATGTTATATCCATCCTTTACACCCTGTTCACCCACGACTGTGTCGCCTCCCAGAAGGACAACATCCTCCTAAAGTTTGCTGATGATACTGTAGTGCTGGGACGTATCAGAGCAGGAGACGAGGCAGCCTACAGAAGGCAGGTGAACAGATTGGTGTCCAGGTGTGAGGACAACAACCTCACCCGAAACACGGACAAGACAAAGGAGCTGATAGTGGACATGAGGCTGAGGAAGGAGGAGTCCTCATGAACCACTGTTCATCCGGGAGCTTGAAGTGGAAAGGGTAAGCAGCTTTAAATACCTGGGCATCCACATCAGTGAGGACCTCACATGGACATTAAACACCACACGGCTGGTCAAAAAGGCTCAACAGAGACTGTACTTCCTGAGGAGACTGAGGAAGTTTGGGATGTCCCCCAAAATCCTCAAGAACTTCTATTGCTGCACTATCGAGAGCCTCCTGACCAGCTGCATCACTGTGTGGTACGGTAACACGACGGTGATGGACAGGAAACGCCTGCAGAGAGTGGTGAAAACTGCTGAGAAGATCACCATGACGCCATTAAACTCTCTGCAGCACATTTACCA
>JAOUQU010000036.1:2225237-2250613 GCA_028566735.1 Ammoglanis amapaensis | reverse complement strand
AAAACACACACACACACACACACACACACACACACACACACACACACACACACACATACACACACAAAGTTTTACAACGAATGTAGCGTTAAACAGATAAATCAGGTTCATACTGTAAGCAATTAAATATAAGTCTGATTAATTGCTTGCCACTGTGTTTTTTATTATTTGCATTTTAAAAGATCCGGCTCAAATAATTGGCGACTATTACTATACAATATTGCAATAATAGTCTTCGTTTTTTTGGTTTGTTTATTTGTTAACATGTAAGTTTTAAGTGTTAACTTGAGTCAGATGTTGTTTAATTAATAGAATTTCATAGTATTTTATCAATGTTATAAATCATTAAATACATCAATACGTTTCACATTTCTTTACACTTCAACTAAAACACACTTCACACAATACTTGAGCTAAATCAGATCACAGAATAAGAGAATAAACATGTCAATAATGCCTTTCGAAACAAGAGAATAAAGCTTAAAGATTTAAGCTAGCCAATGATAAACACAACTTTTTCTAACAAGGTAAACAACTAAATTCGTTCAATCCAGTTTCCTAAATTAACTTTCTGTGTTGTTAACTGGTCAAAATGGTCAGTCTTTACTCGTTCCGGTTTCATCTAGTCTAAAGATTTACTTCCAGACATTGTTATAGCATGTCGTGGCCTGGTGGTTAGAGAACTAGGCTTGTTATCCTAAGGTTCGAATCCTAAAATAAGCAAGTCACCAAACTCCTAACTGCTCCCTGGGTGTCGTTGCTAGGACTGCCCACTGTTCTGGACACTGATGCCCTCTAGTGCATGTAAATGTGTAGTTTTGTACTGTATTCTATATCCCAAAACGCACCATTTTGCCTTGGATATGCACCCAGGTTGTTAAACTCCTGATTAAGAAATTATTTTGATTCACACGTTTTGTCAAATGATAGATTTGTTTCCAAGATTCTAGAAAATAAATAATTTCAAGTTATGTTAAAGTTAGATAAAATCTATCGTGGTGCCACTGTCTCCCGAATGATTAAAGACCAACCTTTCCACTAAGCACTAAGTTAAGCTAAGACTAAACTAATATATAATTCCAAAATTCTATATCATATTATTTAACTTTACATATTTGCACCATAGGACATCTGTATACGGCTAAAGAGTATGTTAAACACAATGATCGTAAACGTAAAATTACATCCGCCACCGCCAGGGGGCTCATTGCGCTCTGTCTATTTCTCCGGAAGAAAATCATTCTCTCGCTCGTCTACTTCCTTTTCCCCCTCTGCGGAGTTTAGGTATGAGAGCTGTGTTTGTTTCTCTGTAGTCAATCCAACTTCAATCTGTATTTAAAGTTAACCATCCTTGATTAAAATGATCGAATACAAATTTAAACTGTGTTTATGTGCTGTCCCGCAGTATTTTGTGTTTAGATTGTGATACATTTATTGTTGTCTTGGCTGACAAATCTAGATGTGTCGGTGCTGTCTATGACTGGGCCTGTAGTGTGTATCTATGCGGTTTAGTGACGACGTGTAGTAGTAGTGGTTCTATTGCTAATGGGCGTTACTGACGTGTAATGTGTTATTTGTATTTTTAATAAATGTAGGATCATAGCCCATTAAAGAGTCGTAACATTGAAATCTATTACCGGTTATTTCAGTTAGCTAAGTAGTTACGAAGCTAACACAGGTGGCGGCGCTGCAGTATTTTCTGGTTTTTATAGTTTCGTGATGTACTATATAATATTATGACGATCGCAAATTAATACATGTTCATAAATCATTTCAAGCTGTATTTTTCATTAATGACAGTAACTAGTAAGTGGAGTGAAAACAACAATCTGGTTGCAAGAAGTGCATAAGATCAACACTAAGTTTGTAGTCTATTTTGTAGTATGTAAATATATCTTCTTATAACAATTGTATTGTTGCTTAGGATGTATTATTGAGTATTGGTGGTATTAATTGACTGTGTGTGTGTGCAGAAGGTGCAATGGGGCGTGTGATTAGAGCACAGAGGAAGGGTGCAGGCTCTGTATTCAAAGCCCATGTGAAGCACAGGAAAGGTGCTGCTAAACTCCGACACATTGACTTTGCAGAACGCCAGGGTTACATCAAGGGAATTGTAAAGGTGAGGTGTATGCCAATTACTGAGAATTAAATGTTGATGCGACGTGTACTATATGACTATCTATAATCCTTGTAGGATATCATCCATGACCCTGGTCGTGGTGCTCCCCTGGCCAAGGTGGTCTTCCGTGATCCCTATAGGTTTAAGAAGAGGACTGAGTTGTTTATTGCAGCTGAGGGTATTCACACTGGCCAGTTTATTTTCTGTGGCAAGAAAGGTAGGAGTGCTACTTTTGACCCCACTTCATCAAAGCATAGAAACATGCTTAATTAAGTTTTACTACTCAACCTGTAGCCCAGCTCAACATTGGCAATGTGTTGCCTGTTGGCGTAATGCCTGAGGGTACCATCATCTGTTCTCTGGAGGAGAAGCCTGGCGACAGAGGAAAACTGGCGCGTGCTTCTGGAAATTATGCCACAGTAATTTCCCACAACCCTGAGACTAAGAAATCCAGAGTCAAGCTGCCATCAGGAGCAAAGAAGGTCATCTCTTCAACTAACAGAGCTGTTGTTGGTATGTAGACATAGTACCAGTCAGTAAGATTCTTATGTAGGTCATTTTGTTTGTGCACTCCTAGATCTGTGAAATTTTGGATAAAAGGTTAAAAGTAAATTTCTTTTGTTACTCAATACCCAATAGTTTACAGCGGTCTAAATTTATTTTTTAAATACAGGTATTGTTGCTGGTGGTGGTCGTATCGACAAACCGATCCTGAAGGCTGGACGTGCTTATCACAAGTACAAGGTCAAGAGGAATTGCTGGCCTCGTGTCCGTGGTGTGGCTATGAATGTAAGTAAAAGTTATATGGTGTATTTTTTTAGTCAGATGTATTTGAGGTAATCTTGAATTGAATAGGTGTTATTTGAGAACGTAAATGTATGGTCATTGTAGTTTGAATCACTTTCTGATTGGTCTGTCTGCAGCCTGTTGAGCATCCCTTCGGTGGTGGTAACCATCAACATATTGGCAAACCCTCGACCATCAGGAGAGACGCACCTGCTGGGCGCAAAGTTGGTCTCATTGCTGCTCGTCGTACTGGCAGGCTGCGTGGAACTAAGACTGTCCAGGAGAAAGAGAACTAAATGTTTTCATAATAAACAATGTTCGACTAAGCTGCTTTTGTTTGTTTTTTAATTTACAAGGTAAAATCGGTAACTATATAGTAGTTTTGAAAAGTTTAACGTGTGTGCGAAGTTTGTACAGATATAAAGTATACAAATGAAGTAACATTTGAGGATTAAAATCTCAATTCATCTAGGTCAACATTAAAATCAATATGATTTGGCTTTAGTGTAGTTCCTGCTTGTGACTGCCAAAATGTGTCAAACAGTAATGACAATGTCAAGATTCAGTTTTCTTTATTTTTAAGGGCGCAATGCTGTAATATTTCTGTGCACAAAAAAACCTCACAACGTGAACGTTAACATTGTGACTGGTTCCAGAATCCAAATGTTACACTATGGCCAAAACAGGCAAAGAACTCTGTACAGTCAATGTTTAAAAAGAACACAAGGACAAAAATGTTCCTCTTAAATCAAACTTTTTTTTTAGTGAAATACAACAAAATAAATTCTATAAAATAAAACAGCAAAATATTTAAATATTGTGGGCAGAAGAGTTTCATTTGCAGGAGTATTTGGTTTTTTTGAAACAAGTCAAAAATCTTCCACGTTTCCAATCAAATACACTATTTTCCGTTGTATACTATTCTTGACACTAACGTGTTACTAACCAGCAGTTTTTCTAGTATGACCCTGCTTATGTCCATCCTGCTCCAAGGAAAGTTCCCACACAGAGCTGTTTTCAAGTAGAATAAGCAAAAACAGACTGTATGTCTGTAGATTTAAGTGACCAGGCATCCTGGCATAGCAAACTTGCATATACATTTTCTCTGTCTAAAATTACTATAGGTCAAACTAAACATTTATTTCCACCAAGAACTGAGTGCCAAATGTCAGATCAGAGGATACATATGTGCAATTCAAATACCACTTATTTCTTATTGTTTCGATTAAAAAAAAAATGTAGAAATGATGAAATGGGAGCCTTGTTGGAACAGCTGTTGATTAAAAACTACAGCCATCATGATCACAGAATTTCCCTTTGGCTACACTAATTGGGTGTGAAGCCATGCTAAAACATTACAGCATAACTGGAGTTTTTAAATTAAATACCAGAACCAAAAAAAGGCATGAAAGTTTCCAGAACAGATACATCATCTCTTAGAGCAACCTAACATGGGCATCACCCAGCAATAGTCATACCTAAACTACTGCCATGTCTGGCTCCAAAGGTGGGGTAGATAAGAGCTGACATGAGTAAAATAATCTAGAGCTGAATGACCAAAAGGCAGATCAAACCTCACAACTGAGCACAGGTAATCAAACAGGTTTTTTTAGTCTTTTACACTTTTTTTTCAACTTTAAATGTTGTTTTCTGAAATCCATAAGTCTTCGGCACGTGGTGCCAATGGTTTTAAACAGTCAAAAAGATTAGTAGAATATGTACACCACCATCAAGTGCATGTGAAGTGCATGAGGCTAGGCTTGTTACTGCACCATCCACTGTACGCAAGTTGGAGTACTGCAAAGTAGATGGTGAAGAAGACACCATCTCAAAGTTAGCAGGACAGGGAAAACGTTTCTGGAGACAGTTTGCTGAGTGACGCTGGATACTGGGTCCTTGCTCTTCATTTTAACAGCTTACGTTCGGATGGAGAACCGCATAAATGAGTGGTGCTATTCTTTCATCTGGGTGGGTGGAGCTTCTTCTGGGGGTTCCCAGTTCTCTTGTGCTCGTGGGCCCGGACGCTGAGGATTGTTCATATGTTGTGCTGCCGGGCCAGTGTATGGCTGTCCATGAGGAAGGTTGTTCTGCTGGTGGGGAAGAAAAAAGGATTATAAACGAAACTACTTAAAAGATTTACAAACATTAATAAAAACAAGACAATAAAGAAGCTCAAAGTCTGTGATTACCTGTTGAAACTGTGTCCCTGGAGAGTTAGGGTACAGTGATGTGTCTTCTGGTGGAGACGTGTCCTGGTCTTCATGAGCATCTTGATCATCTGGCTCCTGAAAGAAACAGATTAAATCAACACCCATAATCTTAAACGTAAGCAATTAATACAAAGTAGACCAAAAAGCAACCACACATTAGTGTATGAGTGCCAGTTAGCAACCTGCACCATGTTTCAAACATTTACAATAACTTAATTATTACAGAAATATATTATTGCATTCCTGTGCTTGGCTTGACTTCATGCACACTTACTCACAAACTAGAAATACGCATCGAATTGTTTATCTGTTTTAGGTTCTTGAGATGAGATGATTCTAAATCATTATTATTGTTTTATTACTTATTGTAGACCTCTCAGTGAGCTCAGATCTACATAAAATGCACTAAGAAGCAATATACTACTCTACAAACTATTTTGGCATGTAATCAGAAATAGGGTGGGTGTGGGGTTATTGGGCACTACTACAAATGGTGAATTGGGCTTTGCCATTTACAGATAGGAGTGGTGATTAGTGACATCTTGGTACCTGGACAGTTCAGAAGTCAACAGTTTACAATGGCAGCAGCCCACGAGTAGCCCACACTGATTTTTAAACTGTATTTATTTGTATTTATTGTATAACTGATATAGTCAGACATATATAGTGGGTGCCAGACAGCCAAGTCGTTATGAACGCAAACCATCTTAATTGAATGCTCAATTTTTGTTAACATGTTAATACTTGTTAAAGCTTTAAGTAAAAACAAAAAAGGGACGGGAGGTTGCAGGTTATGCAATATATTGTATTACAAGAACTGGCAGTTAGCATGGCTTATTTGTGAATATTTATGAAGCCTCGGGCAATCAAAAGAATACATGCTCATAACTGTTTTAATTTTGTGGGCATCAGGTTCAAGTCACTGCTTTTTACTTGAATGCTGTGTATTATAGAACAAGCAAAAAAAAAAAAAAAAAAAAAAAACGATAGGAAGACGTATTTATAGCATGCACTCACTGTAAATCTAAATGTGTAGAATGGCATTTAAACACTGGACTGGAAATTTAGTAACATTGTTAGCTTTTAAGACAACACTTTTAAATAGATACAAACATATTTAAAACAACATTAATTTAGAAAACTATAGCTAAGGCTTGGAGTTTTCGATCATTTGTGTGATAAGAAGGTTAAATAAAAATAACAATAATAAAACATTAAAGGTGCAGACAAAAACATTTTATTAGAAGCTGTGAGGGTTTGTCTATAGGGGAGGGGGGAAATGGATTGGGTTTTACTCTATTCTGTAAATGCTAAAAGAATACGCAAATGGCCGGGGCATACGAATCTTACAGTGTGCTGCTGCTGGCCTGTCACTTCCCCTGGTAAAAGCTGCTGTGGCGAGGACGGCTTCCGGCCTGCGTCCTCTTCAGACACCACTTCGTGCTTCGGTAAGTGACACTAGTTTAAAACGGCAGTAAATAATGTATATGGTATTATGGTATACTACACAATTTATAAAAGAATGCAAATTTGGCTTTATCCTTGGTTGGTAAAATGTAGCATTAACATTTCGTCATTCATTATAAAACATCACACAGGCCAAGCTAAATTAAAACAACAAAAATACATCTATTCGTAATCTGTATTAATTGCAACAACAAATGTACATTATCTCTGGGTTTATAAAGAACCTGAAAAGTCGAAAACTCAAAGCCATATATATAGTTGAGTTGAAATACGTCTTACTAATAAAACAATATAAAACAGAACTTGATTATCTTGTGTATAAATGTGTAATGTGTATAAAATTTACACACGAAGTTAGTGATATTTGGCTTTCAGATAAAATTTACAGATTTACAAATTTACAAAACGTAAAAAGGTCATGCTAAAGCAATATTTTGTACACCCAACCAAGAATGATAAATTTCTTAATAACTCGTCATGTGACCTTGAACATCAATTACATCATCTAACACTTATTGTGTGACCTTCACAATGAGGTTCTGGGAGTTATGAGCCTCTACACAGTGACTCAGCTAATTAACAGGTTTTGGGGTCTCCACCAGCTGTTCCCTAATTATGTGATGAGCTGGAATGTTTTTGTCCATGAGAATGAATATAAATATGGGTTGTAAAGGTAGAGGCACAATGACTAGTACAGTGACAATCGCGTACTACTTGGAAAGGTTAATTCTCAAAGTGAACGGCAGATCTGTATTGACCTGTCACAATGTAACTAGAGTTGTGTGGCATTCATCATCAGATTCCACAAGGCACTTTTCACAATAATGCCATCTTAAGTGTGAGATGTGACCAAAGGATGTCCACTTTTATGCCTTTTTTGTGACTTCCAGTCTCTTTGTAACTGTTACAACCTGATGACACAGTGATACTAAGCTCGGTGGCCACTTCAGTCTGAGAACATCCTGTTTGACATGTTGAGGTTCTGTTGATCAATTGTTAGATGCCGTCTTGGTCTCAGGATGTCAAAATGTGAACAGGATGATAAACAGGAGTTTAAATAACATTCCCAATTGAACCAGGAAAGTTTGAATCATGGCTCAAACACCTGTTATAAATTCTGCTGTTAAGCTCCTTGTTAGAACACAGCAAGTACAAAAAGTACTGAAAATGGGAACAATGGACATGTGTATTTAAAAAAAAAAGGTCACATTAATTTTACCTGTAAAGGTTCGTCTTGAAATTCAACCAGAAAGCCAAGTAAGTTGTGTATACTAAAATTGTCTTTTACCAATTGTTATTCCCATGAATGATTATAGTTAAACTGTCAATAGCAGACAGCCAATTATTTCCACAGGGATTTTTTTCAAGTGTAAATGTGGCAAAAAGTAATAATGCAATCATCTTACCTCTTCAGGGCACAGTTCGCAGGCCTTAGCTAAGGTCATGCGAGCACTGTGGGAGCGCTCAAGGAAGTAGCCATTGGAGGTCTCATTGCTCTGAACAGGAGGTGACCAGTTGTTATAGGTGTACTGGGCATTTGCAGTGTAAGGCCTGCGCTCAAGCTCATCACCGAGCCACTCGACTGCCCATGTCCACTTCCTTTTTAGGTCCCCATTACTCTGCAGAAATTAACACAAGTGATACCTTAAATTTGACTGAACAACAAGGTAGCATGTGATGCTTCTGTAGTGAAGGCTATTTGTTTTCATCGTTGTATATAAATTTGTATAAACCTGTACAAGGTGTTCTTTATTCCCAATTTATTATTTGTTAACATAATAGCTCTCGGTACATGCAGGTAGAAGTTAGTTAACATGTTGGTGTGTAGGACCATATCATCACATTGGTTTAAATGGACCGAGACTACATGTGTAAGCTTTGTAAGCAACATCATTTACATCTAAGAAGTATGTCCAAATAACCTGCAATACGTCAATAGGTAGGGAGCTCTCAAAACAGGAACCCTATTACTTTATGGTATGCATGCAGAGAAGCTAGATGCCTTAACACCCTGTCTACTTATCCTAAAAACAAACAAACACTATAATCAGGGCAGAACAAGTGAGCATTGGATAACAAGGGTATTTATTTGTAAGTTCTGTTCAATTATTTTTGATATACCGAGTTGTAATTTGAAATGTTAACAAATTGTTCTGTGACACGATGCTAACAAAGTGAACAGCAATCAAGTAGCGTGCTTGTAGAATTTTAACTCTTGATCGAGTAACCAGACATATAAAGTGACGGCAATAAGACAGTTGCTCCCTACATGTTTGAACATACAATGTCTTACTAGGATCCATTCTACAAGCAGATGACAGTAACAGAGTGCACTGGGGGTTTTAACAGACTCAATACAATAGCAATATTTATCATACAATGCTTGTAAATTCTTTTTTCTTTCAGTGTAACTGCTGCCAAAAATTTTAATGTAGTTCAGTTACTGCTTGCTAAACAAACCCTGTGCTGGCTAAGGACAGCCAAGATTATTGGACAACCCCACAAACTGCGGACTGCAGTCAAAGTCTCAAATAGTGCACACAATAAAACTCAGGGCGATAAAACAATAGACAATATGTGCACTAAATGGACGTAATTTTGACAACAAAAAGGGAGCACGACTTTTAACCAGTTAAAATGGGCCAAAGAGGAATCAAGAAGTTCAGGCAACTGCTTTGTAAAAGTAGTAGTAGTGTAAAAGTAAATAGACACTTCCTCAAAGTGTAGTGTTCTATTCAAGTGTTCCAAAGAGAGTGTACATGACATAATTTACATTATAAGTAAATTACAATGCACTTATGTAAATGCACGGTTTAAGACAGACATTATGTGCCTGCTGTAGAAAGTGGGGAATTTACCATGTTTGTCTGCGGAAGTGGATCTAATCAGGATAGGACAATATAAAACTGGCACTAGAGCATCTTTAATACACAAACAATATACTCAACATACATTGTGACAAATCTTGAACAATGCACCGTTGCTAAAGCTAATATGTGCATGAACACCAAGTTGAATTGTGTACCTGGAGAATCTGATAGGCAACTTGGCAGTTGCTGAACAGAGCCACCATGCACTTGATGCACTGGTATGCTCTTTTCTGGTAGTGGTTTTTTGAGCGCTGGATGGTGTCGAACAGACCATCGCGGTCATCTGGAATTCCCTTCAGCACATTGTGGATCCTGTTAGATCATAACTATTAGCATGAGAGTAACTTAAGATATGTCGAATTGAAATTTGCTACTGTGGTAAGCAAAAACAAACCTGTGAGTTTGCCAAGAATCTTCCACAAGCAAGATCTGCAGCAGCAAGTCCAAGTAAGGCCTTAACTCATAGGTATAAGAATATGCAACCTTTCACAACAACAACAAAAAAATATGTTAAGAGGCTGAATTTTTACTAAGGCACGTTTTGATTAAAATAAAGTGTGATACTGCCGAAAACATGACAAACTTGACAGAACCTTATTCATAATAATATATTTCCTCGTGTTTTGCTGCTTATACAATTATTACAATAAATACAATAAAGAAAAATGAATCAAAGTAGGTTTTATAACTGAAAAATGCCTTAAACCAATAACTAGTTCCACAATAAAGTTTCAACTGCATGCACTTGTATTAATTTCCACCTCAATACCTTAATGTTTTTTGATTGTGGGACAAAATTTGAGCACCTGGAAAAACCCACGCAGACACAGTGAGAATATGCAAACACCACACAGAAGGTCTAGAACCACCCCCGCTGGGGATACAACCTAAGAACCTCTTGCTGTGAGGTGAGAGGATGTTTTTATCTAAAACTTTCTTCCTTTTTTGTGGTATGTGTGTCGCAATAGCATAATGTGTCTTATAATCTTGCAGTATTAAATAAATGCTTGTAAAGGCGAACCTGATCAACAAGGTCAAACTAATTCATTTTGCTGAAAAGTGACAAAAAGTCCGGAGGTGTACAAAGTCGTGCCCATAGGGGGGGCAATGTGCATGGGTGGAGCTACTCCAATTGCATCACTTGAGACACACACACCAGTGCACCATTCAAGATGCATAAAAAATAAATCAGGCCACTCAAATGTAAATTGCTAATAAAAAAATAATAATAAACGTTTTCTTAAGTTTAAGTAAGTCTTAATAAGATGATCTATAGATTATCTGCACAGCCATGCTCATCAAATACTCTGCCCATCATGGATATTGCTTTTATACAAACATATGATTATAACAGTCATTCAGTTTTTTTAATTAATTATTAAACCTAAATTACCAAAAATGTTTTAAAGACCTGAAATGTAAAGAAAAAAAACATGAAATACCTTGGGCTTATACTGTTCATACCGCAATTTAAATTAAAAGTAAGTAAACATAAGAAACATCATCTTTTGATTCAAGCCTGTACTTTTGTCAATTCTAAATGAGCAACTGATATGAAAGATTAAACCCTTGGACCTTTACCTGCCACAGTAGCTCACTAAGCACGGTAGAAGAAAACTGTGGGTTCTCCCAGCAGCAGAAGCGTAGCAGTTTAATGGTCTCTTCAGAGTTACTGCAGTCCTCGATTATCTTCTTCACATAACTGGTCCGTACAAAGAGAATCTCAGCCACAAGCTGATGCAATGGCATGATGGGTTGTGTTAGGCTTGGGTCCCCATACAGGTTTGGTAGAGGAGGATTGCCTGTTGAAAAAGGACAAAACAGCATATTCATTTCAATCGAATGAAAACGTGTTCTCAAATAGTGCATATAGAAACTGATTAATCAGTATTTACTACTTTAAATTGGTGCATCATGTTAAGTTAGGTTTCATGAGTTGGCTTGATGAGTATAATCGGTGTGGACAAAATTTGGATTTGAATCTATCCTTGTAGATAATGTTCACTTAGTCATCCAGAGTGTCTTCCCCACATGAATGGGATCTTTCAGTAAGATAATGTGTCATTTTCTTAGTTGTTTGAATGGCAAAGTTTAGCCCGTATATATTATTGATCTTTCTATTTGGTTCAGTACTTTTCAGTTTTATGACTGTGATATGTGTTACGATACAACTTTGGTTACAACGTTGGTTGGAAAAGCATGACTAAGACTTTCAAGTGCTTCCTGGTCCACTCATTTTCTCCCGGTGGTTACTCTGGATATAAGCTGGTGGTCATAATGATCTGACAGTGTATTAACCCGTTACAATTCCCTTAGCTTCAAATAATGCGAACATGGCTCTTATACCTGAAGATGTTCATCAATGACATGCCTCTGAGCAATGTGGACCATCATAAGGCAGACATATACCAAAACTATTAAGGAACTATAGAACTTCTAACTTACCATTAATTGAAGACTGCATACGTGACGTCACATCACAGCACCGCACCAGTTGTGACACCACTGTGTACAGCTTCCCCAGCTCAGCATACTGGTATTTAATTGGTGGGCCTGGGCCTTCGTCCAGAGCCACCAACATGAAGGTGGCTGGCACACCAAGTTTTAATAGCTGTGTCTTTTCACCCAAACCTGAAGGATGTCAATATTCATATTTTTAGTTAAGTGAAATGAAATAATAGTGAAAATAAAAATCTAATAACTTTGAATAATTTTGATTAACAATGATTTTCATGAAAAACAATCAGTATATTTAAAATAAAAAGATAACTCTTTCACAATGTATATGTTTAAACAGTATCTGGCACTAACAAAAACTTTTCAATCATTTTGATTGACCTATTATCATACAATTGTATTGTTTAGGCTTGCAGCAATGACAACACTTGGGAAACACTGAGTGTGAGTGAAATATACAAAAGACAGGATGCCAATTCATTGCACTACTTCAGCCACCCATCACTCTTAGACATAGCCAATTACACCAGCTGCTCGATAGCACAAATACAATTCAAACCTGAAAATCTGGTTTTCTTTGAACAATAGGTCAGGTTTTCTATTGAAGCACATGTAACTTTAATCTACACACCACAAGCTCATTCACTATTTATTTACTAGTCATACCAAAGATCAAGAAACATGAAAGGATTGCATTCATTTTTAGCTTATTTCAAAATGTGTAATAGGCACGTTTCATTGAAGCATTTGGCCTGTAGCTGCCACCATTCAGCACACAACTTAACCTTTGGGTGTGTCCCAAATCACCAATGGATAGGATTCCTTTATTTAAATCCTCTCACCCTTGTGGCCTCTTCTATGAAACCATGGTGTAAGAAAGATTGGAGACCACTATATTCTGTATTAAGTTTTAGTTCCCAGTGCCAGTTGTAACCCAGTAGATCAAGCCCTGTCCTTAATACTTTTATTGCTAAACGCTCTATTTTTTTATTCTCTCAGAAAAGACATTACCTAGGTTGGCATACATAACGAACAGATTAAAGTACTGCTGCAGGTGCCGACCATGCTCAGACACCTCTCTCCGCAACAAGTTGAGCACAGCCCGTAACAAATGGTCGCTTAGGGTCAGATTATCACAGCCCTAGTAAAAAAGAAAAAAAGGATGCATTAGACCTCTATAATTCATCTGCATTTAGACTTCAGCTCATCATGGATCCATTCAGATTTTACCTGACTTGATGTTCCTGGAGAGGCAACAGGTAAAGGGTAGGGGCCATCTTGCAGGGAAAAATGTGCAATAAATACTATGAGCTTGGAGAAAGCGCCTCGCACCTCCGCACTAGGGCACTCGAGGAGATACTCAGAGAAGCGATTTGGGTGAGAAAACAGAGCATTGTGTGCAAACCAGCTGCGTACATTCTTGCTATGTCGAAGGAGAATGCACAGTGCATCATACCTAAAAAGTAAAGTAAAAAGTAAATAACCTAGAAATGAATTCAATTACAAATAAAAGACAAAGCAACCTTTAAAAGGACCAATATGTAATGGTCAGGTAAGTCACAAAGCATGTATGGGGCCTTTGCATATTTTTACAATACTATAATATCAAATATTCATATTTAATATATGTACCAAACCCTCCTAATGCCAGGGGCCTACTAAGTATACAATACAAGTCTAATGCATTTAATCACGTGTTACCAAAATACACACCAATCACTTGCAGGTCCACGGACAGCTTTCTTAGTATGGAATCCTGTGCTGAAAAGAAATCTAGCAGCCAGCTGAATGCTAATCTTGGAAATTTCTTCAGCCTCAGGCAAAAGATGGTCTTGGCCTAAATTAATTAGATAAGTAAACAAGAACACCTTGTAATATAACATTGTATACTTGGATTATATATTAACAATTTAGTACAAAACAATTGCTACAACCTGTACATTCTGAAATTAACCTCGCTCTTTCGTCCCCAAATACAAAAATGTAAGTAGCTTTAAGTAGATCTGATGCGATCAGGCATTTGCATGGTAAATTGATTTATGACCATTTCATACTCCTTGATTGTTGCCCTGTCGCAAAACACCTCGATGAGAACTCTCTAAGCGTCTGGATATCAATCAATTATAAAAACATGGGTCTACCACAGTTGGGGGCATTAATGAACAAAAATGTGTTTGTCGACTTATTCTATTCATATTCATTATTTTCTTAATAGGAAGTCGATGGTTAGGGAACTGAGCTTGTAATCGGAAGGTTGCGAGAGTCATGAGGTTGAAGTGCCTTTGAGCAAAGCATCCAACCCCTTAACTGCTCCCCAGGCATTGTGGCTTGGGCTTCCCACAGTACCAGGCATGTGTTTTTACTGCTGTGTGCTCACTAGTGTGTATAAATGTGTTTCACTGCACATTTAAGTTAAATGCAGAGGAATTCACAAGTGAGAAAAGCATAGTGATGTAAAAAAAAAAAGTATCCTAAATTTATAATATTGGCCTTATTCGACAAAACATGTAATACTGCATGTAATACAGCATCGCAAATAAAATCTATTAACCTCTAACTCAAAACACCCACAGGTTCAGTCACAGTTTTCCCCTCTTTGTGTGTGCACCAGTAACAAGTATTTTTGGATTTCATTATGGATATTTATATTTGGAGTGGCAATGGCTGCACTACATGCGTGCTCTTAATTTTTTTACAAAGATCATATCACACAATGATTTAAAAAGAAAATCTCACAATTATGAGGAAGAAAGGAGCTTATAACATGCTCGATGACAGAATCTTCATCCTAACAACATCGCACATTAGATGTGTTGGATTTACCTGGTGGAGGAGTCAGATAGACGCTGTTGCATGTGAGCAGTTTCTTTATGAACTGGAAGTACTCCAGGCTATACTGCATGCGGCTGTGCATGAACTGCACGTTCTGCTTGCGGACGCTGCATTCGATGGCCGGGGGCATCTTGACCTGATGTGGCTTGCTGCTAAGGGTCAATTCTGAGATGTACTTCATCAGCTCGCCATCTTTGTCAAGTGAGTCCATGCGCTCATAGAAAAGAATGTAGGCATTCCACCAACGCTTCTGTCTCCGGTATGACATGCGCTTCATCATGTGATCAAACACCTCACCCATGTACTCGCCCCCGAAGCACTGGTTCTTCATCTCCTCATCATCATCCATCTTGCACTCAGTGACATCACCATCATCAAACTTGTACCAGCGGTTTGTCTCACCTTCACACCCACTGCCATTTCTCTGGATTATGTAGGAGTAGTAATGGCCACCACTGGCCTGGCCCGAGTGCACCAGCACACCCACAAGCCTGTACCGTGAGCTGCATGGCACCTGTGGCTCTAAGACATCATGTTGCTGGATTACCTGGGTAATAAAAAAGGAAAACCCTTAGAGCGCATGTCAACACGCTGCAGAGAAACAAGCAAGATTTTTATGCTTTAAATACAAGTATTTTTAGTACGTTTTGGAATTCAGAGCAACTTCAGTGTGACTGACTTTGAGAAATCAACCAAACAGATTCATTTTACTGACTCATTAGCCGGGTACCTTAAGTGATACAGTGACTAGCACAAATGCACCTGCATGTGCCTCCCGTTCTCGCACTGTAGTCCATTCAAAAATATTGAGGGGGGGGGGGGATCGAACAGTATGGTCGAAGCACGACTAGAAAAGGACATTAAGACCTTACAACGTCAGTTAATTTACAAAACTAGTTTCCATCCACTTTATGCACATTTTGGAAATGCAAGATTCAAAATGTTTCCACCACGTTCAGGCGTAAACCTTTTTTGCAATATTTAGATTTTTTATTAATTTTGAGCTTTTACATCTGGGTTTTTAAAAATATTTTTCTATAGGGTGGAAAACCAGGTAGTGAAAACCAGGTAGTGAAAAACTAACTTTATACACTTCAATTTTTCCAGTAACACCCTTATTTGTCATGATTGTTATGGTTAACCAGTTATGGGTATTTTCATGTATCTAGTTCAGCACAAATTATTTGACTCTGTGGGTTTACTCTCGGACCACCGACTTCTTTCCAAAGACGGAACATAATAAACAGAATAAACATGGATTGCTGTACCTGGGAATCAAACGAAAGAACTTTCTTTCTGTGAAGCGACAATAATACCCACTAAAAACTATGGAACCCCACAAATATTTTGCTGTAAGTAAACAACATCTGGTTCATAGATTGGACTTACTAGTTGTATGCCTGCATATTCACTATATGCTAAAAATTACAGTAAAACCTTGACTTATGAGTTTATTAGAGAACTTATGAGAATTTTGGTGTACTCGAAAGACAAAGTTTCTCCGTACAATTCATTTTTGTCTGCGTATATGATTTAAAAAAAATCTATTTTTGATTTTGAACAAATATAAAAAAAAAAACAAGTTTTGGCAACTAGTCTGTTCATTTGTCAAATCGGGAGAGACTCTGCATTCAAAAATCATGCAGGGACCTACAACAACTCTCCAAGCACTCGCCCATTGATCAAGAACTAAAAACATGTTTTTATATTGTTGATTTGAACTCTAGTCTATTGACAATGAACGAGGAGTCAAACAACCAATTAAACTCAAAATACGAGCTCAACATAGAAATACTATAAGCTGTCTTCAAATTCGGAGGTGCATCCTTCATAGGACGCATTACATCACAGTAGTGCAAATAAGAAGGCTGAAGACTCGTTTATATGTAGCCTACAAATGTGTCTTACTTTTCCTCCAAAGCAAATGATTGAACAGGATACCTTACATGCAGAACTATTCCACTAGAACACAGCCAATTGGGACACAGCTTGAAGCTATAGCGTCTAGCTTTTTGTTCTCTACAAAACAAAGCTGCATTGCAAAAAGAATATCAATCTTGATGCAGGTCGCAATCCATGCACATAACTCAGCCAAGTAACACAGTTTTTTCATGGAAGAAATTGGCGAGAGCTGCGAAGATCAACCGATTTCATCTGTTGATGGAACGTGTAGTGTGAAAAAAACCCCAGATAACTTGTGGAGAGTGACTGACACACTGACTCAAAAAAGAGCCAGAGAGCCGTTCGTGTAATGTGAACTGTACAGTTACCGGCTGGAAAGTCGTGTACTGTGAACTCAATGTAAGATAATGCATGTTCATCATTTTGTTAGCAATAGATTACTGTCAAAATGAAAACAGAATTAGCCAGGTGTCTAATGAGTAATGTTTCTGACTACACTTAAAATATGCTGTACCTGATTTTCAGGGTGCACATCAGATCCCTCCAGCTTGGCTACTCCGGCTACAGTGTAGGGCTCCATGTCCAACTCCCGAGGGAATTCAAAGTAGTCATTAAACTTGATAGCACACTCCCGTTCCCAATCATAGTCGAAACGCTTCAACTGGATGGCCAGCACTGGAGGCAGTTTCTTAATGAGCAAGCGCTTTACTGTGTCAACCTGCACATTATAAAATTTAGGGTTAATCTTCAGAGCTATGCAGATTTTATTTTGTTATTGAAGTTAAAAGGCATGTAAGTGGCTTACTTTCTTGTTGCATTTTTCACAGTGGTAGGCATTAGCACCTTCAAGCAAGTCCCCCTTTACATACTGTTCCATGGAGTCAAGAAGATTCTGGTGGTTTCGGATATCTACATTCAGTGTTGTAAACGATTCCTCACATTCATACCTTCAAAACCACATACACAAAAGTTATTAGTAAACCCATTCAAGTTCAGTTAGCAATCTGCATATTTTCTCCACACTGACCTGTGAGGACAGCCCTGGCAGATCTTCTGATCAGCAAAGGAACCTCCCAGGACTTTACTCAACATCGCAGGATGACCCAGTGCTTTTAAAGCCTCATCTAAACTATCTACAAGTGAATTGAAGAACTCCAGAGCGTCGTGTTGTTCCCTTAGATTTACCGGCTCACCCCAAAGCCTATGGGCAGAAGAAAAAAAAAAAGATTCCGTCATAAGATCTATGACATAGGATTATTAGAATAGTCAGAATATTAGAGAAACATCAAAGCAAGATAAATGTTAGTAGTTTGGCCGTCAAAAAATATAAGTTATTCTATGAAACTTAAGTTTAATGAAAGCATGCATATTTTGATTAATCAATCAAATTCCATTAATCTTTTAAAAAATACGCATCAAGCATAATGTATTACTCTAAATACATTTCCAATGCAGACATTAAAATTTATTTCATGGAACAGAAACAGCAAGACAGGAAAACAATCAAAAACTAGATATTGAAAGGGTAATTTAAGTATGATGGAAAAATTCCAAAACATTTCAAATGTCAAGCTTAAAAATAATAACATAATTGGGAAAAGAATTGGCCTCCAAATTTCAAAAGGATAACTGAAAAAAAAATCACTAAACTCGAGAAAGATCATTTTAAATTTCAATGCATAATTTGAGGATCAAGATTCATTTCATGGTCCATGACACTATTTTCACAGCCATCAGAATCAGATTAATTGGCCAAGTATCTGAACGCTGAATTTGGTTCTGGCTGATGGTATCTAGCTAGTCGTAATCTGAGTATAAAAACAAATAAAAAGCTGCAAATAATGCACATGACCAAATAATTACATCAAAAAGATTCCACAACCATGAATTAGGGAGGACATTAATTACATTACAACATTACAAAGAAGTCTGGTGTAATGAAATAAAAGTTAACTTTTACTCATAATTAAGGATGGTTCAAATTTCTTTTGCATCATCTATGCTATTAAGCATATTTCAGTACTTAGTACAAAAAAGTGAGTTTATGTAATATACAATCATAAGTTGCATACACAATTATGCAATTCGTGTTTCATATAAGCAATATTTATATAATTCTAATGAATGTTTATCCAAATTCTCACTAGCAAAACATTTTGGAAAGGGAGTTTCAGAAGCGGTACAGCATGTAGAAGCTTCATAATGTAACAGTTTAGTTACCTGAACTGTTTCCAGAAGCCTCTGGGAACATAGTACTGCAATCTAGAGGAGGCAAGATGTCCAAAAATAACCTGCAGGTGACGTAGAACCCCAATGTTATATTCCTTCCTGTCCTCAGACTTCCCCAGCGATGGCTTATCATCAAATTGGTGCTGATAGCTAAAGACTTCATCTCGTGGATCAACATTACTCTGTAAAACATTGCAAGTACACTGATTGTAAACCAGTTCTGTAATAATACAACTAGATTGTTTTATTCTTTCACAAGTATATTTCCACACCCGCAAAACTAAAATATAAATTTCATTAAAAACATTTAATAGAGAAAAGTTAAATACCTCATTATCAGGCTTCTCATCCCCAGACATGTCATCGTCCACATCACTGCCTGTACCCTCAATGGCCAGTATGCCATTTCTGATGGGTGGAATCATGTAAAGCTGCTGGATAACAGAGTTCATGTAGCAAGTAGCACCTGCATTTTTCAATCCCACAAATCCTTTATTAGGTCTTGGACCCACAGGTGGCAAATACTCCCATTCTGTAAGGGCCTCACAACCTAGGAGAAATTGTTTTTATTTAACGTGTCTAGAAAAGTAGAGCAAGGAACACATAAATGAAACACAGGACTATCATCCATACCTGAATAATACATGTCAGTAAGAATGTCAACAATCTGTCGGAGATTACGCACACATCCAACAGCAAGTGCAACTAAAAGTTCAAAGCAGGCAGTGATTGTGGCTGGAGTGCTACACACAGGTATGGCCTGCTCAGGAGGAAAGTCTCCACTCTTCATGTACTGCAAATAGACGTTAGAGGCTGGGAAAAGGAAGTCATCTATCAGCTCCTAAAAGTACAACGCAATAGAAAAACAAGCATATAAAATTATCAAAACAGCCAACTTTGTAACTTTTGTACATTTTAAGCAAAGTTCAACATTTCTAATCTTATATTTATTGTATTTACAATTCCTATACAACAGAATTTTAAATGTTTAATGTCTTTATTACTAAATTATTTATTATGTGGCTGAGCAGCCGTAATCAACCGTAATACACCAGAAAGAATTTGAATCACTGAAAGAGGTTGTTCCAGAGAATATTATGAATTAGGGGTACGAAAATTGGTTGTTGAAATTATGTGATTGACAAAATGAAGTGATGAAATTGGTAAAGTGCAGTAATATTTTTAAAAAGCTAACTACCTATCTGCTTAAACTGGATCTATTCATCAATAAAAAGTTGTGAAACGTATAAAATGCTTATATTTGTACTTCATGACACAATAGACATTGACAAAAAGTTAAAATAACCGGCAGCAAATAAAAAACAACACGCTTTTAGCCACAATTGTATATATCTGACCACCCCACAATTCCCTCCTAAAACACACACACACACTCACTTGGTATCTTTACATTTGGTTAAAAAATTATCATGCCAAATTATCAAGCAACAATTCTCGAGGACTTTCTCAAATGTACACAGTAGTAAAGCTGTTACCTTGATGAGGTTGGCGCCTCCCTTTTCACAGCCGATATAGTACTTTTTCTCAGCTGTCTGGAAAGCAAGGAGCTCTTTTGTGACACCAACATGACCCTCTAAAATAGTCTCTTCCACCCCAGTCTCTCCAGTTCTTTTAACCTCTTCCTAAAAACAGGAATCATGCAGGAAAACAAATTTACTTACAACTATAAGTCAATTCAGATGAAAGCATATGCTGAAGGTCATAAAAGTAACAATAGGTAAAATAAGTTCAACCAATAAAAAAAAACAGCAGGAAGTAATCCTACCTTGATCCGTTTTAACCAATCGATCTCATTATTGAGAAGAACTTCTGCATTGGGGAGATTAATATTGCTATTATATGCATAGTGTAGCAACTGTCTTAGGAGGGTAAAGTAATCACCAGCATGCTTAGCTCGTTCCTTTGCAGTGCTCTGAGGAAAACAAATAGAGTTTTCTAAATTCTGCAAGGGTCACATTATAAGCCATTTATAACAGAACTGTAATACTTACACCTAAAACTGTAAATAGAAGAGTTATAAAGAACAGTAAAGGCCTGTGTCCCATACAACACCTAGTGGCCATGAGGAAAAACTGTTCTTGTGTTAACTGACGAACAGACCTGCAAACAGTAGTTTTTACAATCTTGAGTTTCAATGGCGGAACCACAGTTGATACACAAGCAAAAAGAAGTCACGCTACTTACTTGCTTTGGCAGTGCAACAGTAGGTCAATAATAAAATTCTGCCAGGCCTTCTCTTTGCTAAGTGCATCTAGTGCAGTAGGGATAAGAGCAAAGCACAGGGTCATGACCTCCAGAGCCTCACAGCATACCTGCTCATCCTCTGCATCAGGCTCATTCCCAGCATTCGTCTACAGGAAGAGAGCATACGTTTAATTCAGGATACATCTAGAGTTAGCTGTACAATTTAAAACTGAAAATGAATACAGATGTGAACCTTCTCGTAGATGTTGCTGACCTCCTCAATAGGACTAAAGACCAGTTGAATTGAACCACAACCTGAAGCCCAGACAATCTTCTGAACAGCTCGGATCACACCAATGTCTGGGATATACTTGGAGGCCTGGAAAAAGTTCTGCATCAAAAGAAAATGTGATCAAAATTATTTTTTTATTTTCAATTTATGTTTCCTGTGAACAGCAGAACACGAGGAATGACAATTGAGTATGGCATTGTATAATTAAGCAATATACCACAAATAACATCATGAATTGATTAAAAGATCAAAGTCACACATTACACACAAATTACGATTCAATTTGAATTCAACACATCACCATATTGTGCTAATATTCACCCACGTGCTGTGATTTCTAATCTTTTATAACAATATTTTAGCACCTTTGTCAATTGGGGATAAATAGACAAACCAAAAATAAATAAATAAATCAGGCTTCAATGTCTTAATTGGGATTGTAATTGTGTTTGTGACCGTTCTTACAATTCATTAGCAGAATGCTTTCAGTAAAAGGTAAAACATTATAGCACAAACACGTCCAAACCTGCAAGTAAATACACGCGTACAACTTTATATAAACAAAATGTTATGAAATCTAGTCCATTTTTTGCCCTGTCGTGGCGTCTATGCTTATTGTTTTTGTGAGGGAGAGGAATTGTTCTGCAAAGAATTGTGGGATTGCCTTACTGATTTACTGAGAATTCAAGCAGCATCCCTCTGAGAAGTGTGCACAGGATGATGTTTATTGTTGTTTAAATAGTAACTAGCAAACATTTCTGACCACAGTCAGAGAGACAGCGAGAGTGTGAGAGTGTTTCCCTTTGTGAGAAATATGATACATCAGTGTCAAACACAGTTTACATTTTTACTGATTGACAAAAATGAAAAAAGTGATGCCATTTACTTTAAAGGTGTTAATGAAATCCATCCTGATGAAGCTTAGTGCTTTTATTTAAAAATCTAAAAATTATTCTGGTAAACATAACAGTTTTAACAAAATAATGTTCAAACCAAAAAGAGTCCGGGTGAAAAAGCCATACCTCATCAGAGATCTGCTGAGCTAAGCGGATGGCAACGTTGCGCAGCATGCACTCGGCTGAGGGGTTGGGGATATTCTGTAGGGCACTCTGAAGAACCAGTGCCTGGTCATGAGTGACCTGGTTTATCTGCGAGTTCAGATGGAGAATAAAGTGTAAATTAGTGTAAACAATAAAAAAATGATTCACTTAATGGAGGATTATTTAAATCAAATATATCGTTGAATAGACTCATCAACTGTGGTAGACTTGGTGACGGAAAAAAAAAAAAAAAGTGTAGAGTCAGAACTGTACACAGCACTTCAAGACACCATATACTCTTGACATTTTCTGAGACCTAAAGATGGAGCCAGGATGCTCTAAACTTTATGGGAACTATTAGGTAAGGGGAGGGGGATTTGAGCTTCTGTGGAAACCTGTTATGTCTGCAAGGATGACCTTTTCAGTCTGTAGACCTCGGAGTGTAACCATTATTTTTTTTTATTCACTTTGAATGTATTTGATTCAGTTGCTGAAGTTACTATGTGGCATAAAAAAGCAAACTAAAAACTGGACCACTTACAGGTGACACAGGCACGTTGCTCTCTGCCACAGGTTGGCAGGCTTCAGCCACTGCCTTCACATGACCAAATCCAACTGCTGTTAGCAGAAGCTTTGCTATTTTTAAAGCATTGAGATAGGCTCCCCGGCGAGTCTCCATGTCAGCATTTGGAAGGAAGTTATTTCGGGTCAGCATGCTCAGGACCAGTGGTAGGCCACCACTACGCAAGAAGTTGTACTGGAAATCATTAGCATCCTCTCCCAGAGTGCCACTTGCTGGCATGAGCAAGGCATAGACCACCTAAAAGACGAAATGTATATGCAGCTTATTAATGCTTTAACTGTTCTGTTCTCTGCCTTTCTTTCTGCACCATCATGATAACATCAAGTTTAACAAACCTCGATCAAGTAGAGAACTTGGGAAGGTGATTGGCCAAAAAAGCGGGAATCAAGAGTGGGGCTAAGACTGCTTTCTCCAAGCTTGGCATGATCCAAACAGATTGCTCGAAGGTTTTCCACTGTAGTGTTATCTGGGAACAAATAAATGATTAGCATAGCCAGTGCAACCTAACAACTGTAGAATGTCAGTTAACGACACAGACAAAGTATTAACGAGTTAAGTACCTGGAGGCATAAGCTTCATAAGGACCCGAGCTCCATCTCGAAGTAGAGGCATGTTAAGATTACAGCCTAAATCAGCTACTTGCCACAGGAAGGAAATATAGCGCAAGTGCAGCGACATTATCTAAAAATAAAAAGATACATGACCCCCATTGTGAATTATTAGTTCTTTTGACAACGGGCCCTAATTTCAAATTGATGACTAGTGGTAAAACTATTCCTCAAGTAAGGGTTACTACAGGTTATTAAACTTAAAATTTTTGATGTTTCCACCTTGAGTAATTGTTTATTTAATTGTAAAACTTCAAGCTTAAAGTGTATTTTGCACCGACTTTACTTTTAATATACTTTTTAGTACATGTAGCGCACAACATGATTCCATCACCTACACAATGGAAGAACGAGGAGTTAGTGAGAATTTTTTGGTTTAGAAAAATTAACATAGCGCAAATCAATAAGGTTAACGTTAATAAACCCTACTAATATACCATTAGGATTTCTGTTAATTATGACTGCATTCATTGCTAGTTTATTATGATAGCAATAAGACATGACCTTAAGATTAATGTAACTTTATACCAGGTATATGTAATCTGTGAGAAATGGAGTGGTGTCTGTCTTTTGTTAACCTCCTGAATATATTGATTTAAAGCTCTCACAGTAAAACTATGTTCATGTGTTTTAAACAAATCTAGCGAACTTTCAGTCGAACACTGGATTACTAAAATTTTCAATATCTGCAGCCCTATTCAGAACCGATCCTTTTTACTAGATAGCAGTACATTTTACTCAGAGAAAATCTATGCTTAGTTTTTGTCAGTCTTTATTAATTAATTTAATACAAGTAAACATTAACAGCAGTTAGAGCTAAACACTTGTAATGATAACTAAACCAAAAAGCAATGTTAACAGTATTTTAGTCTGTTTAATAAACTACATCAGTCAGAAAAAATATATATAAAAAGAAATTGCAAAATAAATTATTATCTTCTTAAGTTTTGGTACCCAACATTCCACAATTCCATGCAGGTTACTGCTGAACTAACTTTAGATTTAACTTGTGATATTAACATTAGCCAGACATCTTTTTTTATATAAGCCTTAATTTAAAAATCAGGATGAAATCTTTAACAAGATTTATGTCATGAATCTTGTTACTTTTGTGAGTTTTGCAATGTAAAGTTAGCAATGTTAGAAGAGATGTTTCAGTGCCATGGTCCTTACCACCCCAGGAAGGCAGCTCTCAACTTCTGGATTTGGCCCGTCACTATAGTGGTTACCATGATTACCAGGGGAACCAGTAGAAGAATCAGATGAACTGTCTGGGCTTGAAGGCATATTGGCACTGACCTGGGTGAGCTTGGCTGTGATGAGCTGGAAAATAAAGACCAAATCATAAATGTTATGTATTCACCAAATGTATAAATCACCAAAGTTATGTATTCATAATAAAAACATTAGCAATAAGAAAAAGAAAAAAAAAGACGACCACGCTATACTACACAATTATAGTGTTGTCTAATTACTAGGGCTGACCGCAATTAATCGATTATTCGTTGGTTGACCGAAAAAATTACTAGTCTGCCAAATTCCATTGGTCGGCTAGTCGCAGGAAAAAATGCTGCGATTCGTCAAAGGACTTCTGGGACTTTTAATTTGAACGGCGTCACAAAGGAAGACGTAACACTCCATACCAGTAGGTGGCGGTAATGCACACCCTTATTGCCAACCGCCATTAAACACCACAAGCAGAAAACGTGACAGGAATTTATTCCATGTGTGGAAGGATGTAAAATATGGGATCATTTTGAAAAGGATAAAGATACA
>JAOUQU010000036.1:2187726-2219046 GCA_028566735.1 Ammoglanis amapaensis | reverse complement strand
ATCAAACTGGTCGCCCGCCGCATTAGTTGGTACCCCAAAAGTAGCCCGCAGCTTCAAAAAGGTTGGTGACCCCTGGTTTAAACTAATTACATCATTTTTATACATTGCCACATTCTTCTACAATGCATTTTCCCCAGTGATGAACCATTTTTTATGCTGTTAGCAAACAGTTTTTAGTTTAGACTGCCTTCACATAATCTTCATCACATGAAAATGGTCTTCTGCTTAGTTTCTTTGAGCCAACTAAATACCATTCCTCTACCTTTGCTGCTTCCAACAAAAATATAAATAAAGTGAATTTTAAAGCTTCTGTATACCAACACAAAACAAGGAAGTTACCCCAGACGAACCCCAGAAGTTCTTCCACACAATAAATATAGCACTATTTCAAATTCTTACCTAAGAAAGTTCAGACGTTCCTGCACCTCCTGCACATGACTGTATCGACTTCCAGGCCTGACCGTCTGAGGGTCAAAATCTGTGTGTTCTTTTAAAAATAAAAATAAAAATCACCATCCACATCCATTGTTCACTTTTAAATGACTGAACTATATTACCAACCAACCTTTGGAAAATTGTCTCATGTTTTCCATGTAGGCTGACAGATTCTCAGCTACCAGAGTGACCAGGGCGTGATTGTGCTGGAGCTGGTTAATAAGGTCATGACGATAAAAAACATGTGGGCTCCTCTGCGTCTGACTACAAAGGAGATAAATAAGAAAACATAGGCATAAATACATAAATCAGACCCAATTAAAGACTTGACCGGGTCGATATCTTTGAGTTTAGGTGCTTTTCCATTGAAAAGGCATCTTAAATCAGAAATCGGTCATCATCAGATATAATTTAGAAAGAAAAATTAGGTGTGAGTAAGTGCAGTTTATGAGTAACCCAAATGAGCTTAACCCCAAAATACTACCAGTCATGACCAGAGATTTGGTATCAGATTAGGCTCGAAGAAGAGAACGTAACGACAGAGAAATGTTAAAGCTGATTCTTAAAAGTAGATGGAATTTCCAGGGCCAGTTTTCAGACCCAGATTAAACCTCTGTTCAACACTCAAGGGACTCCTTTAGTACCCATGAAAGATGAATCAGAGTCTGAAAAAAATGGCTTACGGCTTTGAGGCAAAGTTTATAACCATGTGTTATATCCTAAAATAGTTTTACACTTACCCATCTAAGTGCTTTAAGTTATAAGGTATTTTCTTTCTGCAAAACAGCATGTACATATATTTGCTACAGTAACCAGATTTAAAATCTTTAATCATTTTACAGTTTCCATTTTACAGAAACAAGTACGCTCTAGCAGAACAGAGCAGTTCTCTATTTTAAATCTAGTCCTATTTACACATACGGTCACTCAAGACACTCTGGGTACACTTAGATGTTTTATTTGCTATTATCGTAACGATAATTACAAATATATTTTTAAAGAACAGTATCAGAGTTTGTGTAAAGAATGAATAGACTTTTTTTTCTTATTTCTCAACTGCTCCCGTTAGGGTCTCCACAGTGAATCGTGATCTGCAGCATCATTGCATCACTGTTGAATGATGGCTCCAATTAACTTGGAAAGATGATTTTTGCTTGCAAGGGCAAACTGAGACTCCTGGAGAAAACCCATGCAGACACTGGGAGAACATGCAAACTCTACACCAAAAAAGGACCGGGACCATCAAACCTTGAGATAGAACCCAATACCTTTTTACTGTAATGCGACAATGCTACTTGTTGAGCCACCATGTAGCCATGTTGATAATCATTTACAGGCATAAAAAATGATTTAATGATTTTAATGATTTGACTGCAAAAGATTTTGGGAAATGTGATTGAGAGTTGTGTTCTTTACAGGTTCTGCTTCAAGCTGACTTTTGGTCTTTTGTCTACAACAATGCCATACTGAAATGGTAGCGAAAAGAAAGATTTCAATTTTTAAAGCTTTGTTATTGTATAATCCTTCTATTCCCGAAAGAAACATTTCGTTTACAGTCAGATCAGAGTCACGTGCTCAGAGGAGCGCATGGACATTACCAGTTCCAAAATTTAAAAAAACTGAAGTAAGGCCTTAGATAAATAAGTAAGTTTCAAGATTTCACCAGCAGAATGTTGACTGTATTTAGAATTTAAAAATGTTTAATTTTTGTGCTGTAAGCAAAGTACATTTGCTGGTATGTCTGTCAAAGGCATATATTTTACTTTTCAATGATAAAATAAACTGTTAAGTGTTTTTTCACAAAAATCTGTGTTATAAGGGACAAAAATTTAACCAAACCTGAATGAAAAAGTTCTTGCCAGTGCGGCTGACAGATCATGTGAAAAGTTAAATGTGGGGTAAAAAACTTCCTAACTTGACATTTGAAGCAGTGCTTTTAAACTAATAAGAGAGAAACCAGTGTTTACTCAAAAGCAATTGCAGAGAACCCCATAACCTCTGACCCTATGGGCTTTTTATGGGAGTATAAACATATCTGGAAATACATAGTTACATATTGAAAAACAAATACAACAAATAAAGAAATTTAACAAAGTAAAGAGAAATGTCAGTAAATATAAACAGATATAACAGATCTATGCAATAGATATAAAATTACTCACTCGCTCATTGAAAGCGGCTAGTAAGTTAATCATGTAACACTTAGCTATAGACATTAAAGGGCTTCAAAAAGAGCACCATGGGAAACTTAAACAGATGAGTTTAGTTGTAATGAGATAAAATGGAGGACCAGTGATGGTAAACAAATGATTAGAAACAATAACACCGTACCTTAGATTTTGAGGAGCCTCGCCAAACAGACTGCAGATTTCTCGAATTTGTTTCAAAGCTGGAATTACCCACTTATCATTAGATCGTAGTTCTTCAATGAAGCGATCTATCCACTGGATTTTCTGAGTATCTCGGTCCTGAAAAAGAAACAAACAGTCTACAAAAAAATACTAAGACTGAAATTTCAACCATTACTGGTAAGCAATTAATAAAACAGGACTAAAATAGCAACACTTACTCAGGAAAAAAAATTTGATCTGATTACAATGAGCAATACAAAAACAAAACATTCACAATATATGAACTGTACAGAACCCAAAATATGAAGACTAATTTGTTCCCGTTCTGTAAAACATGACTCCTGCTACGTGCAGGGTAAACTTAACAACATTGAACAATAAGAACTTCATACAGTTAAACGAGAAAATCTTGAGTGTGTATTGTGTGAATGATCTCAAACTTAAACCAAATTGAATTGTGTAAAGACATATAAATTGCTCCATAAATACAGCTAACACAAATCAATGCAAATAAATGTTTTAAACCCAAAGTCTCAGTCCAACCTAAACCATGTCTAAAAAAATGCATAATGTTGACCATAGTTTTCTTAATGAATTAAATCAACACAACATTATTGTTAGAAGTCAGACAGCATCCTACAAGAGAAAATATTAAAGCAACTACAACTTAGAATGGCGTACTGGTTGAGAAGAAGAATAAGATGGCATAAGATTTAAGGTCTTAAGTGATATTTAGGGAGTGGCTGAGGGTGTGCATACCCATCCCCTCGCCTCATCTTTCATGCATGGCTTGGAGTTAGCACACAAGCACAAATCTACACGAGTGTGTGAGAAAAGCTTTTATAGCAAATAATGTGTAAAAAGTGTAACAAGATGTTTGGCACATTTGTGGAAAAGCTTTGTAAGTTATTATTATCGTGCTGTACTCAATTCAACACTTTAAAATTGTTCCTACAGTTTCCTGCTCAATCTTATTTCGCGGTCATGAATAGCACCTATAGTCATAAATAAAAAAAAACTCATTTCATTTTGCCATATTCATTTTTGTAGATATATAATTACAACCATAATGATAACCATAACATACAGATAAAATATAAAATTTAATTCTTAAATCAAATGATAGAGCACCTTGCACAAAAAGCTCCATAATATTGCAAAGCAGCATTACAGCATATGAATCTATATGATTTAATGCAATAAGTTTTGTAATTCATTACTGAAAAAGAAAAACATCCATGATATGGAGTAGAGTCGGGCTGGGATCTCCAGTCAGCTGTTTAATAGAAATTTAAAAGGCAATCAAACTGTTCATAATTAATAATTCTACCACAAAAATACAAGATCCAAAAAATAAGCACCTTCAAAACAGAGGGCAAAAACTGCTGGATTACTTCTAATCATATGACTACACAGACTTTATAGACTGTCATTTGTGTTTTTTCAGACGATCAGACTTCTAAGGAACACTAGCTGAGAATTAACTAAAAAGGTTTGTAGCGAGCTTGGCTGATTAAATTAAATTTACTAAATTCTATAAACGTTAAACAGTTTTAACACTACTTGTGGCCACTGCTAGGGTTTTTTTATTTCTGTTTTATTCAAACCAGAAGTTAACTAAAATGAAAAGGGAAGATAAAATACACCAGCTAAAACAGCCAAATTGAATCATTTAGATTAGAAACGTTCGACAGTTAAATTTTGAATTTAGTATCATCACAGCAGCATACCACAGCACATTTTGTCTGATTTGACTGCTCCCATGTTTAGGATAAACCCTGAGAAAGATTCTGGTCTGGATTGCTGATTTGGCACAGTTTCTATGCCACATACTATTCCTTACATAACTGTTCTGTTGGGGTTTGGGGTCAGCACAGAATAAAACGCAGAATGTGTGTGTTACTCCATTAAAAACCCAACAAAATTCTATAACCCAACAAAATTCTATCTATAACAATCACTGATGTTGCTAGTTATTCTGCTTATGCTTATACCTGAGAGCAGCTGTAATCAAGAATCTTGATATGAGCACTAAGAGCCTGGTCCATAATATCCACTGGAACGTCATCACTATGGGCCAAGTTCCACAGCAGATTAAGGACTTTGTGAGCCATTACGCCATCCTTGTCATCTTCTGCCAGTCTACGAATCAATTCCAACAACTTCTCCCGTTGCTTTTTACTTGCATTAGTCCAGCTTTCCTAAAACACATATTACACATCAAAAACTATAAAAAATGTAAACTAATACAAAATATTAAAAGCAGTCCACAAAAAGCACACAAAGATCTTAGCATGTAATTAAGTGCATTTTGGTTAAAAGTTTAGAGGAGGATTTAAATGATATTCAATATTATAATTTGTCATTTATTCGGCATGTCATTTATTGTATTATCATTTATTGTTAGGCATAAGCTTAATCTGGAAAACTTATCTGAAATGTTAATTATGCATATTCTCAAAAAAAAAAATTATGATTAGATTCTGTAACTGGCTCTGAATAAAGTGACCATGCGAGAGGTAACTTACCTTAAAACAGTCAAAAAGATGATCCAGCTGTTCAGGAGAGAAATCCCATGCCAACTTTGCTAGGAGATCGTGCATGTTTTTAACAATGGCCTCATGTTTTCCAGCCTATGGATTAGAGATAAGGTTTATTGCTTTTGTAAAAATGACCAACAATAAATTTACTTAAGAATATTACACAACATAAAACAGGCTTGAGTGAAGAGGTTCTTCAAGTGTATTCTACAAAAAATGGGTTCCTGTTAAATTAACAAAGCATGATCATCTATTAAAGCAGCTGTTTTGCTTAAAGCAAGTGCATTTTTACCTGAGCCGCCCAAATATTGTCCAGATCTTGAAGTGTAAGTGCCTTCTCCTTAATAACAAAACGCAGGATTTTCTCCAGTTTCTCCACATACTGTGGCTGATGAAGACTATCCCGCAGTACAATGGACAAAATGTTGTTTTGCTGAATCCATTCCTGAAGGACAAAAACTTGGGGTTCAGTTCGTCTCACAAATTTAATACGTTGTGCCAACAGAACGCTTCCGCAGAAATGCAGTTATAGATTTATTAGAAGTTAGAAGGAAATAAACTAATTTGATCGCTAAAGCCCTTTACAACATGGTTATTTATTTGCATTTGTTGACATGGCTTCCAGGTCTTAGTATTTTTTATAAAGGTTGGGTTAAATTATTTCAACATTAAATAAAAGTTCAATCATTTAGTAGCCAATATGAATGAAGTATAGCTATACAAAACTAACACATGGATCTTTTTGGGAGACATTCAGGAGGTCTTCATTAGAAAACCAGCAATGTATTGCTGCGAGTCCAACAACATTTATGCCAGTGTAATTAACCCACAAGATGTTATTGATTTGTTTAAACAGGGTGCTAGGACTTATGGATGCTGGCCAATAGGGGTCGCTGCCTAGTCATTCTGCAAGAGCCATCCTAGAAGAACCCTTTTCCTAAGGAGGTCAGGGTTGTTGATAGCCATAAAAACATCAGGGAAAAGGATGCTGCCACCATACACCATAAATGTAGATTACCGTTGTATTAAAATAATGCTAAATGGGGGTATGTATTTAAAATCAGCCCTAGCTTGGGCTCAGATTGAAGATTATTGCATTTTTTTAAGAGAATGTCAACAAATATTCAATTATCTTAATAAATCATAAAGCAGATAGGTGTAAGTATTTACATATATATAAGATCACTGGTCAGGAATTTAATTCAGGACTTTAATAACTCCTAAAAAAAACCAATAACATTCAACACGTCTGCCATTAACTGATACGGCTAAAATACTTTGAACTAGAATATATAAAAATCACAGAACTTACAGCCATGCGCTCTGCAGTGAGCCATTCTGCCTCTTCTGGGTTTCCATGGCGGTGTGTGTAGTAAGAAACACTTGAGATGACTTTATTTACTTCATTAAGTGCGTTCATTTTGCCGTTAAAAGAAGAAATTTGCAATAACCTGAAAATGTTTGACAGAAACAGCATTGGTGTCTTGTAAAATTCAATTAAATTAAAAAAAAACAAGCAAAGAAGCTTCAGTCTTGTACTCACCTAAGGATCATTTTTAACCTAAAAATTTCCATGTTCTTCACGGTTTCCTCTTGCCCTGGTACCCGTGAAGCCAGATTCTTCAGTGACTTGATTATCATAGACAGAGCATCATTTTTGGCTTCATTTTTGGCTTCCTTTTTTAACTCCTCATCAGTGAGGTTTTCTAGAAACTGGGGAACCATTTCTATAACTGGAAGGAAATACTTCTTCACCGTGTCCAAAGTGAGAAACTCATAGCACTGCCCAAAAGGTCTACAAAAAGCCAAAAAAAGGTCAAATTAAGTCATCAAGTTTTCCACACTGACAGTGCTAAATAGTTTTTTTAGTTTCTTTACTTAATTAGTGCAGCGATGATCTGAACGTTAAGAGCTTGGCCACTCATGAAACGATCGTGCAGAATTTGGAACCCATTTAATGTGCCAAATTTATTGATTAAATCCACCAACCAACCCTGCAGAAAGATTTAAAAAATAGTATTCAAACCAGTGTATTAAATGAGAAAACAGTCATGAAACAAAACTTTTATAATTTAATAATTACCCTTACCTTAGGAGAGCGAGGGTCAGGTGGACGGGCAAAAAGCTCATCCTCAGCCAGCTGCACCCCAGCAGGAACAGTCTCTGAGGGCCGGGTACCATTGTAAATGTGGAATTTGCAGTGGGGGTTGGTGGCCATTGCCAAAAGCTCCAGTAGAGGAAACCAGTCCTGGGAGAGCTTGGTCACACACAGCTCCATCAGACGATGGGTGTTGTTTATTATGCACCTCTGCAAAGAGAAAAATAAATTAATACAAATCAGAAAAACAATGTGTTAAAAAATGAACTGTATCATTCTGTGTGCACTCTGAGGTAGCCTGTTCGAAATCACATATGCCTTATTATCCCACATATTAAGTCATCTAAAAATGCTTATATTCAGTGTAGAACAAGTCAGCATTAAAGACTAGTTGAATAAGGCAATCATAATCATAATAAGGCTATCACAAAATACTTAGCAAATATAGGCTCGACACCCTGATAGTATTGTAAACACAATGCCTGAGAAGCACATTCCAAAAACCAGACATTTAATAAAAATGTATAATTAGAACCTGATATAGTTTGACAGCTGACTATGTACAAAACAGGTCTTGGACAGTAAGGCAGCTCACTACGTTTTTGACTGCACCCAATGTGTATAAAACGCTGGAAAACAGTACGTATGAACTACATGGTGGGACGTGTTGATAACATTTAAAAAATATATTTAGTACAGCTATAAACAGGCCACTGTCTTAAAAAAAAAGAGGTGGCTCAGTGCTGTCTCCTACTGCTGGCATTGTCCCAGTCTTAACTGAAAGGAGGTCTTTGATCAGTGAATTGTTTTTGACGAGAAGAAATGACAGACTGGAAACCTGAAAAAACTCATATATTATAATATATTAATAAATATATTTAAAACTCTTCCATTTAAGCTGTTAACTTACATGGATTTCAAATTTCCATCCACTGACAGCCTCATCAGTCAGTATTTTCGTAAAGGATATCGTCAACCCATCACGGAAAAACCTCTGGCAGGCTTCACTCTTGACATCAAGTCCTAAAGGCAGAAAGAAAAGAAAAAGCTATTAAAGGCTGACAATTGCAAATGCTTCTTTCAAGAATGTGCCTTTGAACTAAATAAAATAAACAACAAACATTAGGCTTATAAAAACTTCCATAATCCCAAAATAAACTGTATATATGGATGCTATTGCACCTATAAATGCGGTTCTACTTCACATGTTTATGCAGCTCAGAGTTCACACAAACTGATGTCATTTATTTAATGCCTATAATGTTTATACATCACATAAACTGATGTAAACATTTGACAATAACATTAGCTTTTTGTCCGTTATTACTGCTCAAAATCACTTTATACTGTACACCAGAGTTTTTGTTCTCTAGTTTACACCTCACTTTAACTAACAAACACATTATCATTACTACCGGTTACCAAAAATACCAAAAAGCAAACTGGATCAAAACTAAATCCTCTGAACTTCAGATAAAAAGTTTAGCATGAACTCCAGAGAGAACATAACAGTAGCGCCAAGCAGCTTCTACAAGACCTGTAGTGCTCTGACAAGCACACAGATGACATCACAGCTCGCTCTGAAAATGCCAGCTTAATCCAATGAGGAATAAATGCTTGTGCACGCATAAAAAAACCCTCTCACATCAATGTTTAAGCATCACATCCATGCATTAGATGCTTGTATAAATGCATCAATACAGATCAATAGATCATAACAGCAGTGTTCATTATAGTGACACTGATGACTCCAGATTTTAAAGTAAGCCTCTCCACACATAAAAAGAGCCACAATTTACAATACAAATTGCAAACAAAAAGCAAATCACCTTTTTTACAAAGATCTATAGCAGCTTCAAGAAGAACTTCTAATTCACCCTTTGGCAAGACTGGAACAACCCAGCGGGGTCTGTAAGAATAAAAACAATCCTGTATGTATCAACCTTGCTAACACTCAATACATTACACATGATTGAAATGATGACAATCTGCTCTGGGTACAGATGTGTACTGAGTGTACCTGTTGATCATGTCATCCAGCTTGGCCAGGTCTGTATGAGGAAAAGCAGGTTCCTCCTCTTCCTCGACCTGGGCAGGGCAGTCTCCCTGACCCTGCTCGTCCGAAGGACTCATGGGAGAGTTCTCATTAGATGAAGTGGGAGAGGACGTCTAGGATAACAAATTCATTGTCAGTTAAATAAAAAAATGCTCAAAATCAATTTCTTAAAATTATGATTCCACCACAATCTTAAAAAGTAAAACTGTAAAGAAACTTTAAGCTGAGCAACGGTGAAAGTAAAACGAGATGCAAAACTAACCTGGTTTTGAGGCAGTGGAGGCTGAGACTGACCATCCGGAGCTTGGCCTTGCTCCTGACTCTCATTCCCCCCAACAGGGGAGCCACGGGTCGTGGCAGTCATATTCGACACAGGGCAGATCTTTGCAATCTTGTCTGCTTATGTCACTGGAGCACGAGAAGAAATCACTGCCTCCTCTGGATCGACGGAGAAGTGGCACACAGCTGAAAGTGCTAGCACTGATGCAGAGACCATTGCATAACCTAAACACAGACAGGGATCACACAGGGAAGATGATGCAGTGTAGAAGACATCAGGATCCTTCATTTCAAATGTGCATGAAAAAATGCAATGGTGCAAGCCTAAGCACCCATGATGTCCGCAAGAACATTAATGTTAGTTCAGTGTTAAACCTTATGTTTATGATGTAATGTTTACAAATATCATCAGAAAAGGTACATTGAGATCTTAGAGCAACATGTTCTGCCTTCAAGACATCTTTTCCAGAGACAGGTAAAAATCGCTTGCAAAACCAACTACTGCACACATTACAGAGGCATAGTTACAGATGACATAGCTACTCTACTGAGCTTAAATTGAGAATGTGCAAATTGTTAACTGAGAATTTTTGCACAAAAATGCAAAAACAATCATGTATGTTGCAAACATTAAGACTTGATGTGAAGTTTGAAAAAGTCAAAGTAAATGTAATAAACATGCTTTTAAATTTTTTTTGGGGGGGGTAGTAAAATATTACTTTCACCGTTTAGCTTGTTAACAAAAAACTGCTAAATTACACACATACACAAGACAAAATCATTGCCTTTCAAAATACTTGGATAAAATAGGTTTAGACTTGGAAGCTAATGGAAAGTTCAACAACACAAAAGTGACCAACTAGCATACTGTAAAATTGGAAATATTGCAATGTGAAACATGATAGCTGTTGATCGTTGTGTGTGTGTGTGTGTGGGGGGGGGGGGGTTGACAAACATTTAAGTCTACATTTTTTCATTTTCAGCATTTCAAACAATTTTATCCAAAGTGTCTTACAAATACTACAAAGCACCAGGGACTAACGGCCTTGCTCAGGGGCCAAACAGTAGCAACTTGGCAGTAGCTGGGCTTGGGCCGGCAAACTGATGATCTAGTCTTGTACCCTAAACACTGTTCATCATTTTTTGTTAATTTACTTAACTGATTTTATTTACACGTGATGATTTATTTAAGCTATTAACAAAGATGATATTGAGAAGAGACTCATATTTTCACTTGTGACAGGAAGGCCATCTTCAACAAACATAAGAAAACAAACCAGACATAAGCACATAAGGTGGATAATGCCCCAACTGCAGCAAAGCATTTAAGAAAAACTGTAGGGCAAGAGACACTTTATTGATCTAGAAAGAAATTAAACAACTTGAAACTCTAAACTATAGATCGTCTGCAAAAAGGCTGGTGTGTACTAACAAACACTCAAGCGTTTTAGGCACCTGTGGCAGCGCTGATTTACAAAAATAAGCAGGAACATCTTCACATGACAAGCAAATTCAGAAAAAGGGGAACCATTTTTTTAGAACCTTTTACTTAATATAAGACCCATACGTCCCTATTTATTACACTCAGTGAACATTGTTTGCCTCTATGCAGAATCATGTTTTAAAAATGAATAATCAATACAGGATAGAATTAGTATTGTGTGTGCTGTACTATGAGTGATGTCAGGCCTACATCTTTAGGCAACTAGATTTTTTTAGGTTACCTATGCAGTGCATGCACACAAATTTAGCGTAACACCAGATTCCTCTCATGTGTTTGTGTCTGTCAGATCAACAAAGTCACTTAATGTAAATATGTCAGCAGTTTCTATGACCTATTTTCACACTGACAATGATTAGTAATTATTGATTTGATCGGTTTCTGGTAAACAGTTAAATATCAGCCGCCCATCTGCAACATTACTTGTTATCGGTACTGTTCAAAGCGAATTCATTATATGAATAGGTTTATTAAATAATATTAGATGCTCGGACAATATTGAGATTCACTGGGGGAGGGCTCTGCAAAATGGTCAGAAGTCATAAATGATCAAATATACACCCAACAAACGTGTAATAGAATTTGAAACACATGAGTTTCAAAAAGTCACTTTTATAAATGTCAATGTTTTGTTGCGCCTTCAATATTTAAAGAGAATAATACATGTAGATGCATCAATGCTAATCTGCTTAATACACTTAAACATCAAATTCAGTACCAGTGAACTGATGTTTTAAAACTTCCCAACCCTGAAAATACAGTAAAAGTGTTGTTTTTATTTATTTATTTAAATCAAGAATTACAGAGCAAAATACAAAACATACACAAAATGCAGTACTACCGTAAATAATAATGTTTGCTTTTTAAACAGCAACATTATAGACTTACTGGCAAATTTATCAAATCCATTGCTGCCTGGCTGCTAGCTAGCTCTATAGAAGATGACTGGCTGTTTCATCAAGCCAAATAACTCACAGAATTTTTAAAAAACTGTCACATGTCAGCTCCATTGACATCTGCAGAAAAATTAAATTTTCCAAACAGAATCTAGTGATATTGTTTTCAACGAGCTTTGACCACGTAAAATGATCTAACGACAACAAATAGGAACTGCCCTGCTCTGGGCCTAATGCTTCGGCCTAGTTTCCTCATCATACACGAAGGAGTGTCCTGTTAGCGCTCTGCTTGCTAAACAGCGCTAGCAAACATATATAAAGTAGCTATTGCGAACAAGCACAAGCTATTTCGTTTGGATTCCTAATTTAAAAATAGTTTTTTTAACATAAACTTGAGTGCATCGACCTGCACTCCAATCACGACTAGCTATACGGTTTTTAAAAGAACGCCGGCTTTGTCCCATTCGAAACGCTATATTGTGAGCAGTCGTACGTTGTATCATGCGAATCTTTACTATGTTGACAGACTTTTTAGTGAGTACTGTGCGGTTTGGGACGCAACCACAGCAGAGCCATTGGGCCTTTCTAGCGAAGTTAATGTTATTATCCAGTTATTCAAAACACAAATACAGATTTCACATAATGTATACAAGAAAGAGAAACCAGTCCGTTCAGCAAATGTACAAGTGCTAATAAATTACATCCGAATTAGAACCACTTGTTTGGCTTTTAGCTAGCCACCATAAAACCCCGACTCGCTCGCTATATTGTTAGCCAGCTAGCTAGTTTTCTCTAGCTATATAATAATAAAAGTTATTTAGCATACAGCAGCAAACTTGAAGGAGCCTATTCTGTCCAAACAGTCGGCTTAATTGGCGTTGGATTCAGTAGAACACGAACAAGTCAACAATTTGCAAGATGACAAACATTAACTCTTGACTGTACAATGACAGGAATTGAGCAGCCTGGTATCGTTAAGCACTGCTGCATCAGCGATGACTTACCTCTTCAATAGAACCCTGCCATTTATCATAAGGTGTCAAAATAGCAACGACAATACCTGTGCCGTGCTAATGCAACAAAATATTCAGGACGCTAGCATGCATACTCGAGCGCAGTCCAAACGTACTACTTAGTAAGGTTGGCTAACATGTTAGCTGACTGCTTGTTTAGCTAGCCGCCAAGCTAACGTTAGCCTGTCAGTAGCGCACCTAAAAGATAATTCTGATAACTTACCAAAAAAGGAATCGAACCTTCTTCCTAATGAAATCAGACAGGACCGATTACGCGCTGCTAAAGCCGGTTTGTGCCATTGAGCTGTGTTTATGTGTGTTAGTGTGGCGGCCAGCTTACATAAACTGTGTGCGATTAGCTCCTTGGGTTTTTGTCTCCTGTTGGGTGTTTTTCCTGCGTCACCAGCATCAGCTGCCCCCTTCCTCAACATACGTACACTCACTTATTAGATGTAAAATCATTTAGTCTTAGTTTTATTTTCTATAAGTTGTACTTGCGTATATAATTAGATTTTTTTTAGTTTTTCATAAATTGGTTTATTTATCGGTTTTATTTTTAGAACAAGCTGGTTTATACTGAAAGTTTGGGATCTGTTTTGTTTTTTGCGGTACTTGAATGATCGCGTGCATAAATACATTATGTGTATTGTAGTCATTTAAATTATCTTTGTTGGTTTTATTAGTATTTACTTTAAACACATATACAATACACAATACAATGATGATCATTATTGAAGCTCACCAGCATGCTCCACCTGTTATTGTTTGTAAGGAGTTTCATATGTTCTCCACTTAATAACACTGACTTGATAACTCTGGTAATCTCCATGTCCAGGCCTTTTCCATTTCCTGGACAAATTTGAAACTACAGCACCAATTTTTTACTTAACTGTGAGTGGCTATATGAAGAATGTGTTAAATGCGTTTACTTATTACTGATTTAATGCTCTCTTCAGGATATACTAAAACTTTGAACCCATTCTTCATAGATGATATAACAAACAAAAAATAGTTTAAAAAGTAAGTAATACAATACAGGAAGATGTTAAAACTATGCACTTGGAGTTGCACAAAGGGCTCAGCCAGAATGTATTAACCCAACTAAACACGCAGAACACACACCTATGACTAAAAGTAAAAAGATAAAACTTTGAACTGTAGGTTAGATGCAACAATATAATGTAGTGCTTAAGTAAATCGTTAATTATTTAATAAACAAATTTTTTTATCGTATTAACAACCTCTTGTTTTTCAGCATTTAGCATACTATCCAAAGTGACTTATAATTACAAATGTACACAATTTTTGAACAATTGAAGATTAAGAGCCTTGTTTAATGACCCAGCAGTGGCAACTTGTTGGTAGTGGGGCCTGAATGACTTTTTGATTACTAGCTCATTATCTTAATTTCTAAACCATAACTGGTTTGTTTTCCCAACCAAGTAAATTATGTATGTATATTGTTTTATTTATATGTATATTATTTTTTTAAATCTTAATTTAACTGATCGTCCTTACTCATGGTTATCTTGCTACAACACTTTAGATGTTCTAATACTTGTCACTGTGTGATTCTCCTATTAATAATATACATTGCATTTTCAATAGAAGACCAATTTGGACTGCAGGCAGTCCAACCACACACTGCGTACAAAAAACACATGTGCATATAAGGTCTGGCATTGTAATGACCGATTCTCAGGAAAAGTAAAATGTTGCTTTGCTAGCAACAAGCCTAAGCACATTTATCACCCTGATAGACAGACAGACAGAGGAAACGGAGATACCTGGAGAAAACCCACATAGACACAGGGAAAACATGCAAAACACATAGAAAGCACCAGTTTCTTACCTGGAAATTAGATCTGGAAATTCTTGCTATGAGGCTAATGTGCTAACCACTAAACCACCATGCTGCCCCTGGATGAATCTTATCAGTGAAAACGTACGACAGGTTTTTAACACTTTTGCTATTGCATCGTTTTTTAGTTTTACCACATTAATTAATTCAATCCCATGCCAATGTTGAAAGTTGAGCAGACAAAACATGAAATATATTGGGTTCATACTGTCAGCAATTAAATAATAGTCCCAATCTTTTCCAATTTGGGGTTGTGTATAGTTACGCCAAAATATTTTTTACAAACATTACTGCTGTAGTTTTAGCACATTTTGTCAGGTGTTTATATGGTATAATAAAGTTGAAAGCATTTCATGTTATTGACAAATTCACCCAGTTTAAGCAAATATTTACCGTGTTGACCTTTTAAAAGTGATGCAATTTGCCTTGGCAACCTGAGCATCCTGAGATTATTCATGGATCATTGTTTCTCATCGAGTGATGAAGTTCAAAATTCTAACTAAGAACACTAAATAAGGAATGGTGTCAAAACATGCACCAAGAGCAACTTCACTGAACAATACAGTAATTTGGAGACTTAGAATGCTCTTTTTCCCAGCACGGTGAAGTATCACGTCACAAGACAAAAGTGATAACTAAATGGCCCTGTAATGAAAAATACTGAAATTTTGGATCCACGGCCAGGTTCTTTGCTTAACCTGAATGTATTTATCGATAAAACGTACACAATTATTTTAATTATACTTCATTATATTAAATAAACATTCAACAAAAGGTTCAAAAAAGGCAGAAAACTTGTGAAAGTCAAAATTTGTGCCATTCTCAAAACTTGTCCACGATTGTAATGTTTAGCTAGTCTATGGAATAAAGTGGTTACTTTTTGTTCATTATTTTCTTATGGTAAGAATGTACATTTTTTATTGCCAAATGTAATTGCACCAGCCAAGTTATCCCCAGTAAAATGGGACCACCATTGACCTTATAATAGGTAAAATAACAAGTTCTTGATAAAGAATTGATTACATGTTAACCATTTGTCATCTATATTTTTAAGTGTATGTATGCTGATAAAAATTAATACATAAATTAAAAATTTATGTTTTTAATTAGTACAAATACACATCAATACAAATATTCATGTTTATATACCACATTATTTATAAGGCATTGTAACGCAATTAGTACTAATCATAACTACACACATGTATACCACGTAAAGGTATGCCCTTAATCAAGTCAAACTCCCCATTCTGTGTGAAATGTGAAGCATTTATGGGCTTATTTAAGCAGAAAATGTTGTTATCATGTACATAAGATGTATACTTGGAGCACAATGAGTGATCTTAATGACTGAATTCTTCTTATCCAATTTCCTTATAAAATTGCGAAGACAAATTAATAATGAAAACAGCAAATCAACTAAAAATACAGTACATTATTAACAGTTATACTTATATGTTATTTATAAAAGATCAGCATAAGATTCAAATACAATTTTGATTTAGAATCAACCCTAGTTCTGAAACAGCATTAATTAAAGAAGTAAATTATATATTAGTGTCCTCTGAATATGGACTACTTTCTTTTCTTGTTGTATTGGAGCTAAGTGCTGCATTTAATACAATTAAAACTATTTTATTTGATGGGCTAGAAAATACATTAGGTATTAATGGTGTTAAAACTAACATTCATTTTGGTTTATATCTATTTAACTTGCAGGTCAGATTTTAAAAAGAAGTATGTGTTACTATAAACTCATATTCATAATTTTATGCACAAAATAATCATATTACTCGAATTGTATTTTTTCTTCTGTGAAATATAAAATATAATTACAAAATGTTACTTGTCTTACAGGGCTGACATTTGCTCTCTTCTCTGCATTTGTTTCCATGATTATAATATCAACAAGTGAAGAGGGTTTTAAAATACTAGTCAGATATCTCCAATTCTGGCTATAAATAAACAAATTACATTTTGTGTGTCAGGTGTTCAAACAGGGAAACGAATTTCATGTTAAATGTAATGGCATCCTAATCAAAGACAGTGGTCCAACGGCACAGATAATCACAATATAAAGATGTTAATGTTCTCTTGACAAAAATAAAATAGATAATTGACAGTAACTTACCAAAAGCTGTACATATGAAGTAAGTCTATAATTTATTATTCAAATAATTCTACAAGCCATCCAAAGTAGATGTGGGTTCCTCTTCATGTGTTTTTATACCCCCCGCTTGTTCAGTAGAGGGTTTGGGTCTGTGTTCTAAATTATGTTGTAACGTCCATTGTAAAACTCATTAAACAAATACATTTAACTTAATAAAGTCAGTGTGGGTTGGAACTTACTTAGAAGCAGTTTTTAGTAAACATTGGTGTGAAGAGCACAAACCTTGATCCCCAAAAGCTGTTGTCTGTATGTATAAAATTTAGATGTTGAATGAATGTTTACAGCCCTGCTTACAAAATCTCCTGCTAAGAGAATTGAACAGAAATGACACAGGTAGCCACCCTGCAAACAATTCAGCTAAAGACCAGCTGGTCAAATCACACCATACGCTGGTCGGCTATTTCTTATCAACTAACTCTTGATCAGCTTTGGGTATTTTTTTCCTGGATGATCAGCTATATTTAAAGCAGGGAATAAAGAAATTTGAATAGAGCTGTGAGACTATTGTGTTGTTTGCTTTATAGTATATTCTACTTGTTTTGTACCTGCATGTTAGTATATATTTATTATTATTAAGTGTTCTTATTCGCTATGACCCTGCTGAACGTTTTGCTGAAACCCAGCTGGTCATCCAGGAAAAAAAAACAATACTGGTCAAGAGTTGACTGGTTTTTAGGTGGAATTTTTAAAGCATGGCAGGTTCTTAAAGTATTGAAATCTAAATGTTAGTTTTGGAAGTTCACGTGATCACCAAATGGCACAAAACAGTAATACAACGTGCATTGTGTACATCGTTCACTGTATGCCAAAAGATCACAATTATGACATATTATCTACTTATTGTGGTTATTAGAGCGACAATGGTTAAAACAAGATTAACTTCTCTAGTGTGAGCGTGCGCGCGTGTGAGACTGTATCTACCAGAGCTTCTCACTACAGTAGGCAGAGTCATCAAGAAGGGGTGTAGCGTTACCGATCTACAACACAAAAGTCTCATTCTACTGTTAACTGTTACTATTTATTTTTCGGAATATGAAATATTCATGTGTATACAAATTTGTGTAGTGTAGACATTTTAGTATAAAATATGATATCTTGTCTGCTTTTGAGATGCTTTATATTTTATACACTGAACTTTTATTTTAAAAGATTTGAGGGGCGCTTCGAAGCTGGGTGTAAACTACTGGTTTCACTCACTGCTCCGCGGTGATGGCGGGTTGGAGCCATGATGTTTTTACGACTAATTCAGTAGCAGGTTTAGAGGAAAATTCCATGGGTTGAAGGAGTATTTCGATCAGACAGGATCATTAGAAACTGTACATTTAATTATAAGTCATTGATCAAGAAGCGTTTCAAGTCTGAGCTGCGGGAGTCTCATAAACGCAGAGTGTGTAAAATGGCTCCAGTCCCGATAGGTATAGAGGGCCAGCTGGTACCGTTCGGGGGTGTAAACTCAACCCCGCAGCCTCCCCCTGGAGCACCGGCCACTCCGGTTGTCCGCCTTAGCCTGCTCATCGAATTTCTTCTTCAGCGGACTTACCATGACATTACTCTACTAGCCGAGCTGTGAGTTATTAATGATTCTTTCCACTCAGCACGTCTCATTAGCTAGCATGTAGCTAACCAGCTAGTTTAATACAAGCTAACCATTGAACACTGTCTAACCTAACTAGTGTTTTACAAAGTAGTTTGTTTACCGAGTTTGCTGGTTTTGGGGTTCTCTTTTAATTCGGTAGTTGTAAATACGACACTTTAATTAAACTCGCAAAACTTCCGATGAACCTGAGCCAATAACCTAGCATCATCTTTAGCGCACATAGAACCCGGCTCACAAGATAGTGTGGGAACGCTCAGGAGTTAACGTCACTGTTGATAGTTCGTGTACTAACCAGTAAAGTATTTAAAACACTCAAATCTATAAGCGAGTTACCACTTTACAGATTTGTTGTCTTTTTAAAGACGAGCTGTCAAATTTGGCATTTTTAACGATGCTGTGTGACTTAAAACTTTGTGCTTTGCTCAGCATTTTAAGAGCACATATCTGCTGAAATCTTTAAATACAGCTTTTTATATCAATAGGCATGAAACTGGTTTTAAATTAAATTTCTTTGTAAATAATGTGATTCCGAACGTGTTGAGGCACTCGCTCGCTGCTGCTGGTTGGATGCTTGTACAGAATCTCCCATCCCTCAGGTGTCACATTTAAGTACAATTGTGTTCCTCAATCTATATTTCCTAATGGAAATCTGAGGCGTATATTGTCTCACAGGAGTTATTGTGTTATGTTATAGAGTTGTTGTATGTTATTTTATAACGCATATCAGAAGTTATATTTATAGACAACATACATATGCGCTAATATTTTGACTAAAAGTGGACCCAGGCACAGCAAACTACATGTCGACTTTAGTGGCATCATGCAGCCTGAAAGTTTGGAGATTTTAGAAGTTAGAATACTTTTTCACCACCCAATTCTAAAAACACAGTTACACACAATAGTGATCACACACTAGGGGCAGCACATGGCTGGTGCGCTGAACAGCTCTAGCCACAGTGCCCGGGGTACAGTTAGGGGTTAGGTTTCTTGTTCAAAGGCATTTCACTCATGACCTGTTGACTCTCAGAATTAAACCGGCAACCGATCACAAGCCCAGTTCTCTAATAAATCAGGCGGTGCCCCAAAGTCAAATTTCTAGTTCCAATGTTGGTTAAATTCACCATAACTTATAGCTTAGGGAATTATCAAATTTGACATCTGGCAAATGCCAGTCATATTATTTTACACATGACTGCATGTTACAAGAAAGATATTGTAGAAATTTGATTTTTGGTTTGAAAAAAAAAAGTTAAAAACAGAAAGAGCATGTCTTCTATCCAAACACATTGCTGCATAATGTTTGCAAACATTAATTAATATGAATTATAGACGTATATACTGAACAATAACAATAAAATTCAGAAATGCTTGTTAATACTCAACTTTGTGATGTTGTGCTAATCTATCAAAATCTTATTGCTAAACTCTTAAACCCCTTTTTGTATTTATATTATTGAACAACACATATGCCCTGTCAATGTTATATGCTGTAAGTATTTCATAAATATCTGCACTATTAGAATTGACTGCATCTTTGTACAAGTTTCATCATATTATTGTTTTAATTATTTGCTTGTTAATGAATATTTTCTGTTCATAAATTCATGGTGTCTATAATTGTTTGTCTGGGTTATTTTCATAAATCATTATTTTTTTTACAGACTTCCACGCAAAACGGACATGGAAAGGTAAATGGCAGTTTTAGAACAAATGTTGAATTACTTTCTGTATAAATTTGTAATACATTTTGCAATACTGTGATCACAATATGATCTACGAGATGAGCGGTAGTAAATGTCACTTTTTTTCTTCATGCTTCTAACAGGAAAATTGAAATAGTTCAGTTTGCCAGTCGGACACGGCAGCTCTTTGTACGACTTCTAGCTCTTGTTAAATGGGCTAGCAATGCTGGGAAAGTCGAGAGATGTGCGGTATGTTTTGTTTGTAAATCATAATTATTTTCAATCTTTTTGTATGAGATAATTCGATCAGCAGTTATGTAAGTGCTTGAGTGGATTTCAAATTTGAATCCTATATATGCTATCGACTTCTGGCAGAAGGTGAGAGGCCTGAGTGAATAAGACTCGATATTGGGTGTGCATTATAGTGTCCTTTTTCATCTGTATAGCAGACTGCATTTATATATAAGGGTCATTTAGTATGACAAAATTAAAAAAGGAAATGTAGCTTTTTTTATTTGTTTATTTCTTTTCAAACATGTTGTTCTCAATTTTGATTATTGATCTACACACAAAGCAGTTAAGCAATACAGAGACATTGTTGTAACTAATTTTGTTTAAATTATTAGAATCTAAAATTAGAATTAAAGGGAACACACCTTTTTTAAAGGTAGTATAGGTCTATGGGCTCCACAAAACATGTCCATAAAGTTCCTTGGACAAAATGAGTAGATATTACTAGTTTAATTCACTCCAGCATAAGCATGATTCTAAATTCTTTGTTTTGAGCTACGAATCTACAACTAATCTATCAGGAGAAGTTTTGTCGAGGTTTACCAGGTGATTGGTGGTACTGGGTGTTTTATGCTATTCTATTTTGTTTGCCTCCCAAATAAGAGTCAGACCCAAACCTCTCCGTTCGCTGAACTCTCCATGCTTCCATAAGTACAAAACACATAAACACTAACACAATTCCAACGCCAATAATAATGTTCCAAATAGCTAAAATGGAGAGTTCCCAAAGTTGTTATTAGGTCACAGGTCAAAACTGCTCATTTTTCTGTACACCAAACTATTGTTAATAATTTACAGATAACTGATGTGTGGATTTTAATCATGCTTGTAGTGTTTACAGGATCAGAGACCCACATGTGAATACTAAAAACGGAACTTTTATTTTTCCTTTAAAAGTAATTCAGGAACTAATAAATTTAGCAATACCTCAAATAAAAAAACTTTCTGGAGTGTGTTTGTTAAGCCATGCAAGGGAATTTATTTGTGTTGAATATGTATATTTGTGACATGCTTTTAAAGTCTGTTGTATCTGCTAGCAAGACTTTGCCTTTTTTCGTACAGATGATTTCTGCATTTTTGGACCAGCAAGCTGTGTTGTTTGTTGACACAGCTGACAGATTGGCATCATTGGCCAGGGATGCCTTAGTTCATGCTCGCCTGCCCAGCTTTGCCATTCCTTTTGCTATTGATGTCCTGACCACAGGGTCATACCCACGCCTTCCCACATGCATCAGAGTAAGTTATCAGTTAGTAATTGTGGCTCAAATCAAAGTCACATGCGATATCATTTTATGTTAAGGGATTATATATTTATATAAAAATATATTTGCTTTTATTACAGGATAAAATAATTCCACCTGATCCTATCACCAAAGCTGAAAAGCAGTCAACACTAAACCAGCTCAACCAAATTCTGCGGCATCGACTTGTCACTACTGATCTGCCCCCTCAGCTTGCTAACCTGACTGTGGGTGAGTACTTGGTCTCATGTTTTACCGCTAGTCTGGCTACCTTGTAGTTTGATTAATTCAATCTGATGCCATTCTAATTGTTTGAGTTTGTGTGTCTTTCTGTGTACTTGAAGCCAACGGACGAGTAAAGTTTCGAGTGGAGGGTGAGTTTGAAGCAACGTTAACGGTAATGGGAGATGACCCAGATATTCCATGGAGGTTGTTGAAGTTGGATATCCTTGTGGAGGACAACGAGACTGGAGGTGTGTGTTACAGATGTGTTTATGTATACAGATGGGATGGATTATACAGGCTCAAAACTGTTGTCTAAGATCCCTGGTTGGACAGTCCTTGTTGTTTCTTTGTGGATTTTGTATGTTCTTCCATGCCTGTGTGGGTTTTCTCCCACAGTTCAAAAAGTTGCGGCCAGGTTATTTGGAAATACAAAAATTTCTATCATGTTTTTCGACTCTTGTTCAATGAATAACTGTTTTCTGTCATGAATGTGCCTATAGTGTAAAGCATGAATTTAAAATTCCAATAAACAATACAGTTTTACAACATTGTACGCAGAAGTTCATATGCACTCAGTTAAACTGTTTTATGAATTTTTGTTTTTTTGGTTTGCAGATGGTCGTGCCCTGGTGCACAGCATGCAGGTGAACTTTATCCACGAGCTTGTACAGTCTCGCTTGTTTGCGGATGAAAAGCCACTTCAGGACATGTACAACTGCCTACGTATCCTTTACCTAAGTCGTCATTTGCTTTTAAACTTTAGTTTTTTCACTTTTGTCATTTAATACTGATGATGTCTGGTTGAGCTCGTTGAACATATGGGATACATTTTTAACTTTATGAATAATGCTTTGAATCATCATTCATTGTCAGCTGGTTGTGCTGTAATGCATATATGTAAACAAACATATTCCAGATTTCAGGTTTGTGTTTAGAGATTTAATATTTAAATGTTTTTAAATTCAAGTGCCAGACCGTTACTGTTTAATCTGCACAGTGAGGCAGTCGTACAAATCCGGCGACAATTCAGTTAGCACAAGGTGCTACTTGGGTAACCAATGTTGTGTGTACAAAGTGGGTTGCGTTTAAACAAGGATAATCATTTATTTATACCATAGCTAGATTTCCAAGTTTGCTATAAACTGTAAATTTTTCTTTTTGTTTAAAAAAAAAGTTCTTTTTGGTGGAGTATTGCCTTTTTATGTGTCTACATATAGAAAGACCTGTTATATCTGTGCATGTTATTTACCTGCAGTTACCGCCTCATGCTTCCAATAGTGATTAGAGCATGAGCAATAAAAAAATCACCATTGGGGTGCTGATAGGTGAGCATGATTTAAATCTTTTGCTTTTAGGGAGTTTCTAGTGCAATTATTTTCACTTTCATTTTCACCAAAGCAGAAATGGATTCACATTCACTTATGTTTCATAGCATCTAAAAATGATGTATTATTTATGTAGGACAGCAATCAAATTATATGCCCTGATCTTTTTCTCTCTTTCTCTTTTTGTCTCACACACCATTATAGAGACAAGTACAAAAAGCAGATTGATCCCTACTTTGATGTTTAAAGACTTAAGAATGTGTCACTTAGCCATGATAATAGCAGCTGATAGCAGTGACATTAAGAATCAAAACAACAAATATTTTAGACATGACTGACCGATATTGCTAAAATTCAACCAACTTCTTAGATTGGAACAGTGCTGACAATCTTTTTTATTTTTGCTGTCGATTCACAACATCTGATTTGGGCGCTACAAGTAATTCAGGAAACCTGGAGTAAGTCTCACAAAAAATATGTTCTAGTCATTGTCAGTGGGTCGCAGGAGTGGAAGCTCGTGAAAGTTGTTCTGTTCCAATAACTTAAGTTCACCTTCACATCGGTGGGTTCTGGCAAAAGGTGCTTTTAAACTTTGTATCAGAAATCCAAGCTGAAATGTATCTAATATTCAACTTGTAATGGCAAATTCATATGTTTTGTCTACAACAGAAAGAAAGAGTTTGGCCTCACTGTTCCAATACTTTTAGAGGGGACTGTATTGTCTGGTTTTATCAAGCTATTGTCTGGCCACTCATTTATTCATCTTATTTAATATTATGCCTTCTCCTAGCTTAGAAACACCTCTTTTTTAATACGGGCACAAATCAATTCAATAAATGTCAAGGATTGTCAGGACAGTTCTGGACTTCAGATCATGAATGGCTTTTTCTTTTTTAAAGAGAACTGTGTCTTTTGTTTTTGATGTCTTGATGTTCAGTTAGCTGTTTCAGTCTTTAACTGGTATCATCAGACTCCTTCTGCCTGTCGCTGCAGCTGGAGGTGCTCCACTCTCAGGCGTTAATGCTGATCAGAGAGCGCTGGGGAGATTTAGTACAGGTGGAGCGTTACTTTCCTTCAAAGTGCCTCTCACTGGCTGTCTGGAAGTAAGTTCAGCCACACTGCGTTCTAACATAACGTCTACTTTCTGACTGTAATCGTGTCTCACTATCAACTTCTACAGTCAACAGGTGCTGGGCCGCAAGACAGGAAGTGCACCAGTGCACAAGGTCAGCATCAGGATTGATGAGACTGATGAATCCAAACCGCTGCAGATTTCACATGAGCCTCCACTCCCTGCCTGTGATTCCAAACTGATGGAAAGAGCCATGAAGGTAAGCCTGTAATGCAAAGTACATTTTTATAAATGGACTGTAATGTCAATTGTAAATAAAAGTCATTGATCTATAATCTCTATTTTACAACATACAAGTAATGTTTTTTTTTCATTTTATCACAAGGTTTAACCTCAGGAACAGAATGTAAAAGAATCCATCCATTTCATAGTTTTATCACAGCCTAATCTTTAGGGTCACTGTGGGACAGACACTGGGTGAATACACTAAGCAACTGAACAGGTTGCCGGTCTGTTACAGGGTACAGTCACACACATGGAGGTAAATTTCAGTATCTCTGATTAACCAAACTGCATGTCTGTGGCCTGTGGGAGGAAACCAGAGTATCCAGAAAAAAACACTTAAATTCTCAAAGATGGTCTTACCTGGGAATCAGGGAGTGACTTGATGCTGTTGTTTCGACAGTTATGAATAACTTTATATTTGTTATTTGTGACAAATAACGAAAAACAAAGTGCAATAGCGAACGCCTAGGCACCCTTTACATCACAAAGATCTAAAATCAAATTAAAACTCAAACACCATTCTGAGGAATAAGTGTCTTGGAACAGGTCCTTCATACATATCAAGGAATTAGAGACACATTTTTTTGTTTTAGCAAATGAATGGCAAGTTACATTTTGCACATGTTGTAATGGTACACAATGTGTTCTTTTTCATTTTGGGGTGTAAATCGTGATGCCATGATTTAGAATACACTCCTGCATGGTGTGTATTACAGTAGGTTTATTTGTTTTCACTCTGTTTTACTTATACAAATCTTTTTTTTTCTATAGATTGATCATCTTTCAGTGGAAAAGCTTTTAATTGACAGTGTTCATGCTCGTTCCCATCAGAAACTGCAGGAGCTCAAAGCCATACTGAAAAGTGTCAATCCCAATGATAACTGTAAGATTGTTTGCTTTCTTATATGAGAGATCTTTTGAAAATGTTTTTATATTTTCATTGGTGAGGAAGCTGAGAGATTATAGTTTAGATCTTATATCTCAGCATATTATTTCTTTTTGTGATGCTCCGAGAAGCTTTAAGGGGAAGTGATGTGTCAGTGGCCAATGAGCTTTTGTTGATGGTATTTTAAATGTAATTATATTTGTAATAATTAGAGTTAATATGAGTTGATAAAAGCTTTTGAATGTGGAAGATCTGTACTTTTTGGTACTTTTGGAAATGAACGACTTGTTTCTTTTGTAATAATCTCTGTGTGTTTATGATGCAGCTTTCATTGAGACTGCTCTTCCAACTTTGGTCATTCCTATTCTGGAGCCCTGTGGAAGGTCTGAGTGTCTACACATATTTGTCGATTTGCACTCTGGAATGTTTCAGCCCATGCTATATGGAATTGGTAAGATTATGTCTAATTTATTCAAAAGGAAGCTATAATCTATGCGATTGATTTCCAAACCTGCACATACTATTCTTGGAGGTACTACTTAACCAGCCCTCTTTTATAATGGAACTAAAGAACTCACAATCATAAGACTTTTAATCAGCTGAGCTGACGACTCCTCTAAAGGACATTATCATACCAGCACATAAATAATTGCACTATTACTGTAAAGGTTGTCATCCTGCGTACAATTGCACATGTGATTCACTGTCATTTACATTTTGCATGTAACATGACCTGTTTGGTTGCAATATATCTGCATTATTGTACAATCAATTTTTAGCTACAGAGTATTGTAATATATTAGAATGTTATCCGTATATATCGCAAAATATACTGTTGCAATATGTAGCATCCTACGGCACAATGTCTGGTTTGTCTGGTTAACTTTCACTTTAGTTTGGACTGTTGTAATATGCCTATGAAGCTACACTACTGCACAATGAACTTATATTTAATTATTTCATAAATTTGATTTGACTTATTTTATTATACTTTAACTTTTGACATTTAAGAGTATTTAAAAAAATTGGTTACTGCTCGCTTATGATTTAACGATACAATTTCAAATCGGGAAAGTTTGTGAATTTATGGAAAATGCAAAACCAACTGCACTTTTTTGGCTTTTACTTTGTCATGGCATTACAGCTATTTACCAAAGAAATGTAATGTTTTCTTTTGGCAACTACATTTCATATGTTAAAATACGTTCATCTCTACCTTTAAGCCTGCAAGGTACTGCAAAAAACTTGCAGCTTTTGTGATTTAGGGTTTGTAATATGGTTAAAACTATAATGTGATTAATCAAAGAGGATTTTAACAAGTCATTAACAAATCATGATTTGGAACAACAATGTTTCTGGAAGAAATTTGTGATTGTGCATAATATCATAATCAAAGAACTGTAGTGTGTAAAGCGACGAGATGCAAGTCTAAGCTAAACACCTGATGCCTCTGACTTTTATTACTGAGTTATTAAGAGCAGGTATAACCATATGAGGAAGGGATTATTTGAGATTTGAAGGAATAAAAAATGAATGTAACACGCTTGGTATCCTTTAAAAGTGCAACGTCAATCTAATGCTTTAAAGGCTCTTGCTCAAGGGCCGTGTTTAGCAGAGCCTGGATTTGAACCCAAAATCTTTTGTTTGATAATTTGTACTGTTTGCATCAAAACTGAAATAATGTAATTTTAACCTTGCATTTCCTGGTTTAAAGATTCGGGTTTAGATGCTTTCGTTCTTCTTTTTTTTGCATTTTTGTATGTTGAACATTTATTTAAATGTCTAAAAGCCTCTGTCACATCCTCTTTATTTAGATCAAGTCATGCTGGATGAGATTGAGAAAAGCATTAATGATGACATGAAGCGAATTATCCCTTATTTACAACAGCTGAAGTAAGTAATGTCTTTCTCTTGAATGGCGGTTATTGCATCTGGACTAAACAAACAGTTGGTGGTTAACAAAACTCTTTAATAGGTTTTGGTTGGGCGAGCAGCGGTGTAGGCAGTCAGTGAAACATCTGCCCACAGTGTGTACAGATTTTCTGCACTTATCAAACTCTGCCTCTCATCCTGTGGGAAATCTGTCAAAACACAAACTCTTCATCAGACTTACACGTCTTCCTCAATATTATATTGTAAGCACTTTTGTGTTGCATTTCATTTAGATTTTTTTTAAAGTAAAGAAACCACAGCAAAGACCTAATGATCTCTTTTGCAGGTGCTGGAAATGTCTGACAGTCCGGGCAACCCCACAGAGTTGCAGTATAGGTACTATTTCCTGTCAGTAGGTCAGCAGGAGAATGATGATGGACTGCCTTGTGCACAGCTGCTGCAGCAGTATAAGCCCAACCTGGAGGAACTTGTGCAGGATTTGTCGTCTGGCCGTACACTCCGGCCTGGCACCAAACACAGGGTGGGATACAGATTTTGTCATGTAACATCATTTTCAAGACAAGAACTTTTGAGTGAATGTTAAGCAGAACAATTGCGTTAGTGATCAGTGCTTCAAATCAAAGTTTATTCGTCACATACATAGTTATACACAGTACAACCGGCAGTGAAATGCTTTATAACCACTCCACCCGAACACCCTAAAAATAGGTTATACTGAAAACAATAATTGTACGCATAATTTAAACTACAATTAAGAAGTATAAAATAGGAAAAGATAAAAGAAGACAATTTACAAAAGTAGAATGAGCTATGTATAAATATATAAGGATAAAAGTGACTGTTAAAGTGACTTAGTGACCATGAATGTCCAGGTATTGATAAAGTGTCCAAAGTGACCATAAAGTGACAGTGCTTGATTGTGATGAAACATTTGTACCTTTGTGCGGACCTATGATAAAAGTGAATGTTTAATAAACTTTTACTAATCTAGTGAAGTGTTATTTCCCAATGCTTCTATTTTATAATTTCTGATGCTGATGCATGTTTGCAGTTGTCTGGTGATCATGGTCCTGCTGAACCTAAAAAGCCTAAACGTTCTGGGGAGATGTGTGCCTTCAATAAAGAGCTGGCTCACCTTGTAGCCATGTGTGACACCAACATGCCTCTTATTGGTTTACGCTGTGAGGTAAGAAACGAATCTAACAGTTTTTTAAACTGTATTTTATCTAAAGATTTCAGTCGTGTGGAGTACTTACTTACTCGACTCTTGTTGTAGACCCGCCTCGCTAGAGAAAAACTTTAATTGGTCAGATTTCTTGTCAATTTGCTAAAAGTTGCAGAACCGTTCATAATTATTTCCAGAAGGTAAGCATATTAGCTGATTAGGTATCCATCTAATCCAGGTATACAAACGAAATGATAGTGCATAAGAACATTTAAACGCAATAAGCTTTGCCTATAACGCAACTATTTGACCATATACACAGGAAGATGTGTACAGTATTGTATGTACACCGGTATACTGCTGGCTAGCTACATTTATAAGAGTACATTTACATTTTAAACATCTCGTACACGTCTTCATCCAAAGCAGCAATGACAATGGGACATTATTTTCAGCAATTAATGGTTAAAGGCTTTGCTCTGGGACCTACAGTGATAGTGGGATTTGAAGTGGCAACCTTATGTTTTCTAACCCAGTACCTTAACCACTAAGCTACCACAGCCTATATAACAGGGGTCGGGAACCTATGGCTCGCGAGCCAGATGTGGCTCTTTCAGTGGCTGCATCTGGCTCGCAGACAAATCTTTAATAAAAAATGATATCGTTAAAAATATAAAACATTCTCATGTATTTCAATCCATTCATTTACTACCGCTCGTGTTCATGATTGCAAGTGGCTGGAGCCAATCACAGCTGCCTTCCGGGACAACACGACATCTTATTGGATAATGCTTAACGTACACGGGTCATTCTGACGTCTAGAAGTAAAGTTCCCTCCTTTTAATGAAGTAGTCAGATAATTGCAGAAACCTTTTTAGCAAAGAAGATGGCTAAAAAAAGACGAGGAGTATCGTACTTTTCAGCAGTGTGTTTAATATGCAATGATAAAATTGCATCGATGAAACGGTCAAATATAAAGCGGCACTTCGACACGACATATTACATTTGCATGGAAATATCCTGCGGGCGACTGCAGGAAGAAAGCATGTCGAGAGCTACTGTGTGCGTATCATCCAGACTGCAAAATTATGCAACACCAGAAGTCGCATTCATGGTAAGAAGTACTTTATTCATTGGTTAGCTACAGCATGACGACCTTATAAAAAATCAGAGACTTCTTGTACTTTAAAAGTGTTGGTCTTTCATGTAATGCGCGTTTTATTACTTATATTTAGTTTGTAATTTTGTATGGCTCTCACGGAATTATATATTTTTAAATATGTGGCATTTATGGCTCTTTCAGCCAAAAAGGTTCCCGACCCCTGCTCTAGAGGTTCTTAACCCTTTAATGTTCTCACCAAATTAAATATTGTTGCCAAGGTGAACGCTAGCTTTGATTCTTATTCAACACAAATGTAAATTTGTCTCATATTCACAATTTGCTTAAACGTTGCAGTTAAAACACTGATCTTAATAACTGTGTGTGCCGAGACTCAGAGCTTTTCATTTGAATACACCGCCAGAGACATTGTTGTACCTTTGGTCACATAAAAAATCTAGACAAAATTGGAAAGTTGGAAAAACCTTAATCTAAATTTGTAGAGAATGTTTTTGATATGCTCCACTCACCTCTTCTGTTTTAGAGGAATTTATATTATCCTGCTCCTTCTTCAGCATCTTCAATAAATAATCCGCTCTCATCTGCAGCTGCTTTGCTTGTGGCTTTTTGTCAGGTTCTTCTGCAAGGATCTACATATGATGAAAGAACTGCGTTAGGTAACATAATCCAGACCTACACTTTTATAGACCATGACATGATTGCTGATGGAAGCTTGGGAAGTGAACCTTGTCAGCGAGCTTCAGCTCTGGATCAGTTTTGATCTGATCCCAGTTGCCATAGCCATGTTCGTAAATGCCCAGCAGTAACTGTGCGTCATCCTGAACGTTCCAGTCCACGTCAAAATGCGGCACCTTCACCCGACAGCTCAGTTGAAACCTGAACAGAAACAGAGCGGACTGTTTGTGTGCATCAAGTGATGATGTTAGTAAACACTTCCGGTGGTTTAAAATAGGACTTACTTGCTCCTCTCGGTGGGATTGACAGGAATAACTTTATGAAGAGGCTCAAACTCTTCCTCGTGTTGAATGATGGACTTTGCATTAACCTGAACTCCAGAAATCTTGATGTTAACACCACGCCTTTTCCCAGGTCCTTTAGCTTGAATGAGCACAAAACAATTATGCAAAAATTGCAGTCAATAAATAATTAGCTTTTAAAACTTTTTGTTCTAACTGAAAACACCTAAAGTATGAAGCAACACATGTGCGATTACATAGTAAACAAATGTTAAACAAACCAGAATATGTTTAAAATATTAGATCAGGGGTCACCAACGTGGTGCCCGCGGGCACCAGGTCGCCCGCAAGGACCTCATGAGTCGCCCGCGGGCCTGTTCTA
>JAOUQU010000036.1:2165924-2181395 GCA_028566735.1 Ammoglanis amapaensis | reverse complement strand
GTTGTCCTTGACTATTGTTTAAATTGGTTTGATTTATCCGTAACACTTAAGTGTGACAAACATGCAAAAAACAGGAATGAGTAAATGAGGAAGGGGGCAAACACTTTTTCACACCATTGTAATGGCAAGTATAATGTCCATGTAGAACTGCTCGGTTTGTTGCGAGCGGTTTTGTGCCCTTACTTTTTCGGCTGATCGCTACTTGTTGGCTTTAGCATCCAGTTTTTCATCTACTGTACTAAATGACTGATACAGTTGCAGGTAGCACCATCAGTAATCGCAGCTCCATGTTTTGATAATTAAGTTTCATTTGCATTGGGTAGATGACCGTCATTTTGCAAACCATTGCTAATAGCATGGTAAAACTTTAAATGTTTTGGATAGGGTTAGGATTTGCAATTTGCTGTTATCCCTGTAGTTAAGGACTAGCAATCTGAAAGCATCTGGTTCAAGACCCACCACCACTGTTGTGTCCTGAGCATGTGCCTTTACACATAGTCAAATTGCTACTTAAATTCTTGAAATTAAATGTGTACTTGTCTCTGCAGACTTTCTTGAACATGTTTGTGGACAGCAACCAGGATGCCCGGCGGCGGTCAGTCAACGAAGATGATAACCCACCTTCACCAGTTGGCGGGGACATGATGGATACTCTCATAACTCACATGCAGCCTCAACAGCCTATTAGAGGCCCAGGGGTTTATCCTCCCCTCACCTCTCCACCTGCTCCTTACCATAGCAACGTCACACCATCACCCTCCATGATGCCAACTCATTCACCAGGTATGGAGTGTGCATGGTGAAACCAGATTTTATGAGCTATTAAAATAGCAATACAAACTTCGGTGTCTCGTAACATAATGCACTTAGCATGCAGATATTATTGAACATGTCTGCACGTGTTTGTCTCTGCATGTTGGTCTGTTCTCTGGCCTGTACATGAAATGCAGGCTCGATGCATGTTTAATGTTTTTGTTGGGACTGAAGCTGATGTTCTGCTTCAGCTCTTATATGGATGTACGTGTGTGACAGAAGTCTTGTCAGAAGGCGACTCATTAGGCCACTAATTGTGTGCAGGGAACATCCATGCTGCCAGTTCCCCTAGTGGAGCTCTGCGGGCACCCTCGCCCTTCGGGCCCACACCATCTCCCTCCTCTTTGGGCATTTCTATGGGCCAGACCTCCAACTTTGCCAGCCCACATGGTAAGTGCCTAAGGGGGGAGAGATCCAGAGCTTTACCTGTACGCCCTGGGCAGAGGCAACCCTAAAAATGGCCCTATAAGAAAGCTGAGTGAGCCATGACAGAGTTTCTTTTCTTACAAATCTGTGATCATGCTTGGTACAGGATGTCCTTTCTTACTAACCTAAGTGCATTATGGCTTTTTAATAGGGGCTAATTCGATACCTGGTGGTTGTTACTAATGTTGTTTTGTTTTGTATGCATGAAAGTCAATTTAAAAGGGTACTCATGTAAATATTATTAGTCATCGCAAACCATTTATGATTTAGTCATTTTTAAATATTGTTGTTTTTCCACATTTTATGATACTTTTCTAGCTAGTTTTCTTTTTTGAAACACATCTTGCTTCCATTTTCTTCACAACCTAGTACCTGATTAGAATTATCACATTACTTTTCTTTTTTCATGATGCTTACCACCACCGCTGACTAAGGAGAGCCACGACAAACATTTCCTCTTTGACTGCATCTTTTCACCTGTTTGAGACTGGTACCAGCAGAGGTCTTTATTGCATTTGTTATCAGAATTTACCTCCAGCACCAGTCATGCGAACAAGCCAATGTTGTTGTTCACATAGGCGACCAGATAGCGGAGCACAAGATATCCACTCTGATGTGGTAGCAGCATTTTACTGTTGCACTTCCTATCTAACTAGATACAGTTCATAACCTTATACACTTTACCGGTGTGCCTTTTCAGCACATCTAAAATGCAGTAATAAATAATTTAGTATTCGTGCAATAGTGTCAGATCCGTGTAGACAATATGGCTTTGGTGCTAAGAAACAGCTGGATTGTTTCGTCTGGGTCATATACTGATCTGTCTTGCTAAGAAAAAAATGTTTTCCATTTCAATGGAAAGCTAGTGTATCAAACACAAAATTAATTTACCCTTAAACTATTTAACTCTCTAGCATTTACAAAAATTTACAACATACAAATTTACAACAAATTTGGATGTGTGTTGAGGTTGTGGTTTGTTTTCGTACTATAGGAGCTTTGGATCCCAGTTCCCCATACCCTATGGTGTCTCCCAGTCAGAGGACAGGCACTTGGCCTGGCTCTCCTCAAGTCTCCGGTCCTTCCCCACGTATCCATGGCATGTCTCCAGGCAATCCGTCTCTCCATTCACCCATTCCTGATGCTTCTCACTCTCCTCGTGCTGGCACTAGTAAGTAAAGCCCTAGGAGATATATGCAGAAAAAATGAGACTTTTGGAATCACATGTTGGCATATTGGTAATAAATACAGCATGCGTTTCAAAGCAACTAAGCAAAAACGAACAAGTTAGACTTGGCCTTACCAATAAAAAGAACTGTAATTAACTCAACATTTCTCACACACAGGTTCCCAAGTTATACCGAGCAGTATGCCTCCACCTCGTAAGCTACCTCAGCGCTCCTGGGCGGCCTCCATTCCTACTATTCTCACTCACAATGCCTTGCACGTGCTTTTACTGCCTTCTCCCAATATGAGTCTGGTTCCTGGGCTGGCCGGGGCCTACCTGTGCTCACCACTTGAGCGCTTCCTGGGTTCAGTCATCATGAGAAGGCACCTACAAAGAATTATCCAGCTGGAACCAAACGTAAGTTTTTGAGATGAAGGATATACTGATGGATTTGAGCTTGAGCGCAACTCCATTACAGAATGTTTTAAAAGTTCTATTTTGAGTAATACTACATAAATGTTCACCTTTTTACTTTTATTCATTTATTAAATGAATTTATTCTTTTTTTTAATAATAGTCATGTTAGAATGCAAAATGTGTTTTTGGTTGAGTGAGTGCCACTATTGAAGATATATTCTCTTTTATAAGCACTCTTTCTCAGACCCTAATTCTCTCTTACTCATCCCTTACTCATAAAAATACAAAAGTAGGGAAACCTTTTGAAGAGTCTACGTAATTATGCCTTGTAGAAATTTAGTACTCCCACAGCTTTAAGCTTTTGATATGCTTAAGAAGAATACATTCTGACAACTGTAATTATAAAATAGATTATTCTGTTTAGTATCTTACCACACAGTCTGTACCCTAATGTACAGTTTCTTTATCTGGCCAATTCTAATCACACTTACTTTCAACAGCTCTCTATTGTGAACTCCAACGAGCCTGGAGTCATCATGTTTAAAACGGAGGTGCTGAAATGTCGGGTGGCTTTAAATCCAAAGAGTTATCAGACTCTGCAGCTAAAGGTCACACCAGAGAACACTGGACCATGGTCACAAGAAGAGCTCCAGGTTCTGGAAAAGTTTTTTGAAACCAGGGTAAGACAATGAAACATGCTGCTATAAAATAGTTAACATAAACTTAAACATTTTAGTGCAGATCATTTGTAGTATGAAAAATGCATAGCTTTAATGAAATAGGCATTCATTTCAAATCCTGGGCAGATGGTAGTTAATCTTGACTCACATGTAGCAGATATGATCAGTTATAAAAATCTGGGTGAATTTGATAATAGCCAGTTGGATCAAACCAAATAATCCAGTTTAAGAAATGGCTCATACTAAGATGTGAGATATGCCACAATGTTTTTACAGGTAGTTGACCGAGTCTTTTTGATGAGAGACAACATGGTAAATGCTACAGTGTTCTGTACAGATCAACCATATTTAATTCTGGTCAAAACAAACAGTTTTCTATGAAACATCCCATCGGTCAGGGTTGTTTTGATAGCATAAAACAGTTAAATCGTGTTTCACTACCAACAGTAAAAAATTGTCAAGATTTATATAAGATACCTTGGAGGGCAGCTATGATTTCACACTGTCTACTTAAAATGCTTCCCGTAGCTGTAGACATCTTCCTAATTACGCCATAGTTCTCAATGGCTAATGCGCTGCATTATGCATATTTGTCTTATACAAACAAAATTACTTTGTCATTTATCACAGGTTGCAGGGCCACCATTCAAGTACAATACTCTAAATGCCTTCACGAAACTACTGGGTGCTCCTACAAACATCCTTCGAGACTGTGTGCGAATAATGAAGCTCGAGTTGGTAAGTGTGTATGATAAATGTCCTTTTGTTCCACCAAGGTTTCGGTGTTCAACGGTTGTACTGACAGAGAATATTTATTTAGTGTGTATTTGTTTCCTTTTTTAATGTTCTGTTTAATCCTACTTGTTTGTATTTTTGCAGTTCCCTGAGCAAGCGGCCCAACTTAAGTGGAACGTACAGTTCTGTCTGACTATCCCACCCAGTGCTCCTCCCATTGCTCCTCCAGGAACTATTGCCGTAGTGTTGAAGACGAAGATGCTTTTCTTTGTAAGTACAAAGAACAAAATCAAGATTTTTACAATGCTGTTTCTTTTTTGTTCACTGTTTGCTTTTTGTTTAGTATGTGAAGAATAAGTTTGCTACAGGCAGTTACATTATGAATTGAGTTTGTCAGTAACTGATGAACTGAAGGATCAAATTGGACGATTTTTGTAGACATTTAGGGACTTATAAGTATACTCAAAACCAGAGTAATAAAATCGGTTTATTTTTTGATAAATTTGATTAAGTATCTGATCTGTACACAGTCATGTATAGAACGCTGTAGGGGTCTTTCCTTCCTTCTGTCATTGCTTTAGGTAGATTTGGGTATTTTGCATTACCATCCGTTATTTGCCCAGGTGGCAGAAAGAAACAGGGACAGACAGAGGGAAAGACAAAGAGAGACTGACTGAGAAACAGCCAACAACACTGCAAACACCATAGGGGGTGCTCTAGTTTTGTTATGGTGTAGATGTGATGTTGCAGTAGTTCAGAAGCCTTATTAAACTACTAAGATGCGTTCTGGGTGGGGATTTAGAATATTGTAAACATCTGATGAATACACTGAATAATTCTGCTCTAATTTCACATTTGCAGCTTCAGTTGACCCAGAGAGTTCCGGTACCTCAGGAGCCTATAAGCATCATTGTGCCCATTGTTTATGACATGGCTACAGGGCTGACACAGCAGGCTGACATTCCCCGTCAGCACAGCTCTTCCGGGGCCGCTGCCCTCATGGTCAGCACCATCCTCAGGAGATTTAATGAACTCCACCCAGTTCGACAAGGTACGCGTTTAGACTTGGGCATTTTTGCTGTGTGTGTGTGTGTGTGTGCTGCTGTTTTTTTATGTATGTAGTCTGTTCATGTCAGAAGTACCCTGAGCATGGTCTGTAAGTCCTTAGTGATATTAACATCAGGTATATTTGTAAATATTTGTACTTGGTGTCTGCACATATATGATTGGCTATAGATTGTGGGTGGGAGAAATGTGAATTTTAATTGTTAATGAAATTACATCCTCCGCTGGCTGATCGACGGCTGCTGCTTAAAGATGGGAAATAACAGAGATTAAAAGAGATTAAAACTTCTATTTGAATAAATCTGACTGGTGAAAACTGCTTTGAGAGACTTTATTTGCAGCTGTTGCAAGTGTTAGTATATTGCAGCTAAAGCTAAAAAATGCAGATGAATGATCCTGATAACACAGCAAAGCAACATTTGACTGAAAATCCTGGTGGGGTTTTATTGTTGATTAATTGTTGCTAAAAGTTGTTGATGAATAATCTAGGTAAACAAATCTTGGTCTGAATCAGTTCATCTGGGGACACAGTCTTATTGAACACATGTTTCATCACTCATTGAAGTCACTTCTTCAGGCTGATCTTACACCAAACTTGTGCAGATAAACGTATTCAATTTTGTGAATTGAAAGCAAAGGATTTTCAGGCTATGCAACACTGTGAAACTAATAACCTGAATGATTCATGTTTTTATCTAAAAGCATAAAAAAGCAGCCAAAACGTAATCTTTTTTTTTTTTCAGGGGAATGTACCATATTCGCCTCCGTTCATGAACTCATGGCAAATCTGACACTGACGCCTGGTACACGACCGTAAGCTAACTCGAGCATTCGTTTGGACTGCTGGCTTTTAGTGAGGTTTTATTTCAGGTTTGAAAACTTCTTTCTAGCGTGAAACAAACTGAATGAACTAAAGACTTGTATGTTAAGTTTTGTAAATGAATAAATGAAGGGCAGTGCATATGTAAACTTGTTGAAAGTACCCAGCATACTTTCATGAATTCAGGACAGAAAGAGGACAGAATATTTTTGTTCGTTGCACTTCTTGAATAAAGGTCTAAAAGAAAACAAGTGGATTTGTTTACCTTTAACTGTAAATGTTTTTTTATTATTACTATTCTATTGCCCCTGCCTTCAAACATGCATTTTGCATAATACAATTTTTTTTTTTATAATTCAATCAATGCTATGTTGATACTGGCGCTGTATTTTTTCTGATGACACTATTTAATTGTTTATTAATTTCTTTTATCCTCCCTGCCTTGTTGATGCTGTAAATATTTTCATACTTTATAAATAAGCCCTATTTTCTAATGACTGCATTGAAAACCTGGGAATTGGTAGCTTAAGCTTCTGTCTTTATTACTGTTTAATAAATATTTGACTGTTACTTGTCTTTGTTTGTTTGGATGATTAACAATACCAATTACTGATTTGGATATTGATCCTTGTAACCAACATAATACCAATCATGGCGGCACTCGCCTCACAGCAAGAAGGTCCTGAGTTCAATCCCCAGATGGAGTCCTTTCTCGGTGGGGTTTGCATGTTCTCCTAGTCTCTTTTGGTTTACTCTAAATAAAAAAATCAGCAATGGTAATTGGAGTAGTTTATAGGTTAGAATGCTCACCTCACAGCAAGAAATCCCAGGTTTGATTCCTGGGTCAGGCATTTTGTGTGGCGTTCACATGTTCTCCTTGTGTCTGTGTGGGTTTACTCCGGGTACACTGGTTTTGTCCCACAGCCTAAAAGCATGCACTAGCTTGATTGGAGATGTGAAATTGTCCTGTATATAGTTGCAGTCTCTTATAGTGCAATTTGTTAGGGAAAGACTTGGCGACCTACTCCATAAAAACTCATAGAAAATCTGCAAAGCACTCAAGGGTCAGATAAGACTGGAAATGGGTAAATAACATTCAAAAAATATGATTCATAAATGTAATCAACAGAGTAAAATCCTAATAAACAACCATATCTCACTCACATAGAACATAAATGCATTTTGTAATTATTATAAAAATCTTAATATGTATTTTACAAAAAGGGACATACTGGCAATATGTAAGTGGCATTATATACAAAACATACTGTAACTTGCATGATGTCAATTACAAAAGACTGTAAGGCTTTCATTCATATATAACTAATTTATACATACGTTACAACATAACATTTTGTCTCTTATAGAATAAAAGAATTTAACAGATATCTCGCTGCTGTTCATGTCCGCTACCATTTGACACTTTTGATTTATGTGTTATTTGCTTGTAACAAAAACTATTAAAGTGTACAGTAACAGCTTAGGAGAAGCCCGTTCTGTAGGTACGGAATAAGTATTGAAAATCATTTAAATTTAAATCATTTAAACAGATTTAAATCTGTTCCATACAAGATGATTAAATATGTCATTTTAGTGTGAAGGAAGTTTATCTCGGCCGCCTTAGTGGTATGTAGACGGGGAATTGTATTTGCATGTTCACTAGTCAGTGCCCCCAAACCTTTGTTGACTTGTCTTGCTTCATGGCAAAGATTGGTAGTGATGCTTCTACTTTTGGTAAACAGCACTCTGGTTGAACAAAACTGCTTCTCTAAGTTTTCTAAAGGTAACCGTGAGATGCTGTGTTTTTTGCACTGTTAAAGTAAATGTATGTTTAAAAAATGATAAGTACATTACTGTACAGCATAATTTTGAGTATCAATGCATCAAATTTGTAAGCTTGTGCTACAGGAAGAACCTGCAAACTCCACACAAATTGTGCTATTAGATAAACATGTAAGTTATACTTACCTGTCTCTCTAGTTTGTTCGATTGTATTACTGTTGTGTGTTCATCCACAAACATTATAAAATTATTAGTTAAGCACTTATGTTCCCTTAATAAATGTAATATATAACAGTATTTTCATAATAATATATTGAACGATAGTTTGTAAAATAGTTAAATGATCTTATGGTGTCTTGTTCCTGACGTTTAGACAACGTTATTAAAATATGCACTTAAGCACTTATTTGCATTAAATGAACAGAATAAACATAGTTTTAAAGTTTTAAAAAGCTTCCATTCCCCCTCATAATATGTGTAAAGCCATAACTTTAACATTATAGTTATGCCATTACATAACTATAATTCACTATGTGGAATTATATCAACAGCTCTGTCAGCAGTTTAACTTTTAGACAGTAAATATTTTCTCTTAGCCTGTAGGGAGAGCCTCAAAAGTCAACCATAGGTTGCATAGTGTGCAAGAAAGTTGCCTAGTGCCCCTTTAAATCCTTGTTTTACTCAGCCCACTATAGTGAACATCCCCAGGAAATAAAATGTCCTATAAACTATTACAATAAAACTGCAAACTTAGTAAAGTTTGCATATTCAGACGCATATTGCATATTCAGGGTCCTTGAGCAAGACCCTTAACTCTGTCTGGTCCAGGGGCGCTGTATGTTGGCTGACCCTGCGCTCTGACCCCAACTGTTGGGATATGCGAAGAGAAACATTTTATTGTACTGTACATCAGTATATGTATAATGACAACATTTGAATAATAATAATAATAATATTCTCACTGTGTCTCTGTGGGTTTTTCTAGGTAATCTGAACTTTTTAAAAATAATTTTTAATGAAATTAAAAAAAACACTTTAGCATCTATTATGAAGATTTTTTTTTCTGTCTTTTTAATTCTAGCTCCTGGTCAACACATGGACATTGTTTCTTCCTAAAATCTCTTCTCTTTGTGGTTTTCTGATTTGCAAGTCTGCTTGTCATCCAAAATCCCAACATTTTCAATTGCATTCATATAGACGTAAATAGAACCAAAAGGGAGGATCTATTCTGAGGATCATTCCTTTTTTGCCTTAATTTCATTTGCCAGGACTATCCTATCAAACTGCACACAAAAAAGAATTATATTTGTAGCAGCAAAAGTTTATGAACAAACAAGGTATATGTGAATAAAAACTTGTTTGTGACACAAAAAGAATCTTAGCTTAGTCCACTTAAAAGTTTAAAATAAACTTGACTATTAATTGGTTTTCTTGACCATATGTGCCAAATATGTTCTTTTGTTTCATTATGTAGAAATTCACTGACGACCTTCCTCTGGGTAAATGTTAAATAAAAATTAACAAAATTATCTGTGTATAAATATACAACAAAATAACATTCAAAAAACACAAAACACTTACTAATTGTTTTGTCAAATGTTGACTGGGCACCATCTAGCAGAGTTAATTGCCAGTATAACACAACATATAAGTAGAAATAGTAGAATGAACTGACAGGAGAAAATGCAGGATTTAAATATGAGAAAGAACTGCACTGTAAGACTCAAATGAGAGTTCCAGAACTAACAAGTTCCTAGTCACTGATGTTCTGAATTTTAGATATAGGAATAGTGAAGAAATCAGCAGAGAAAGACTTAGAGAGCAAGTGTAATAGATTGGGAGTAAAGGAAAAAAAGGTCATACATATAAGATGTTGAGAGCTTTGTATGTTTGTAAGGCGAATTTTGAGTGTATGAGGTTTTTAAAAGGTAGCCTGGCAAGATCCAGTAAAATGGGTGTAATGTGAATGTTGTAAGTGGGAAGATGAAAGTTGTGAAGAAGCTGAGCTGGTGTCGTTAAGGATAGTGTTAAAGAAGTTCAAATGACTAGAAATGAAAGCATAAATGATTGATTTAGCAGCGGACCGAGAGAGGCAGGACATGTCATGGGAAGAAAGAAATTTTTGCAGTAGTGTGACATTTAAGTAGAAGCTTATACATCTCAACCAATAGCTAAGGTTGGTCAATGGTGTCAACTATCCAACATAGCTGCACCCTCAAGCACGGAGTCTTGTTAACAAATACTTGTTTTTAATACTTGTGATGGCCCTGAAAACCATTTGAATGTGGACAACTAAAAAAGTTGCGCTATGGCAGAACTAACAGTGAGAAAAACTACTTTTAATGAGAGCTGTATGTAAACTTTATAAACACAGTCATGTTGCAACTTAACAGATAGAGATTTGGGGCGGCATGCACGATGACTTAGCACTGTCACCTGACAGCAAGCATTCCCGGAGTTTATTGCCAAGTAAGACAATCTATAGTTTTTTAAATTGTAATTAAACCAACTTTAGTTTGAGGGTGTCCTATAGTGTGCCGAGAGGGGCTTTATACTGGCTTTACAATCTAGCTTCCTGTTTGAATTGACTGTGAATATGCTTGTGAAGTCAGCAGAAGTGGTGTGCACAGGTCCTTTGTCCAGCTCTGGCACGTGACAACCTCCAATCTGAGCATTTATGGATAATCTCACATCAGTACATGTCCTCAGCCTTTAGAGATGGTCGGTACTGTTGGCACCACAACCAGGTTTTGCAAGCAGTAACTATTGCATCCTTCTGCAATGACATCAACATTAGCAAGCGGAAGGAACCCCCTGCAAGAACACAAGGAGGCCTTATTGCAACAGCAAAGGACTGGCAACTACTGGTCTATCTTGGCAGTTGAGATTCCCAAACATCACTGCAACATCATTTGGCCAGTGATACTAATTGTGCTAAGGGTCCCTTGGGTGCTGAGGTTGGTCAATGTTCTCAACTTTCCAACATGGCTGCACCCTCAAGAGAGGAGTTTTGTTTACAAATAGTTGCTTTTGATACTTGTGATGGTTCTGAAGATCACGTGAGACCTACAGAAGTTTGTAAACAACATCTTTTAAATAAAGAACTACAAATGAGAGCAATTTACAATAAGTAAGAGACTAATTCTCACAGTTGGATGTAAACAAATTGGTGCCAAATGTTTTTACTTGCAGATAAAATAACACTTGATTGATTTTCAAAAGTTTCACAACAAATCTGGTAATAACAAACTTATTATGTAATGAGTGGATTTGTCACATGTTGTTTAAGTTGGCACTTTGAATGGTGCTGCATTTAGTAAAAAAGATCTAATTAGTCTTTTGTGTGAATTTTATTTTTTAGTTATAAGTTTTATGTTGTGAACAATTAAACATAACTGGTTTTTGTTTTATTGTTCAAATAATGTATTTAATTTTATTATATTAATCGCGAGTTCATGGTATTATATCAACAATATAAAAAAATACACATAAATTTATAGTATTTTGTAAAAATAAAATGTATTCATAACAATATAATAATGTTAATCGAATTGTAAAGGTTTAGCCTGAGCCAATAATCTAATAAGATTAAAATGAAATGTTTTTATTGAATATTTGAAAAATGTTTGGGTCTGTCAATAAATGTTTTTATTCTGAAAACAATCAAAATGGATTGGAAAAAGAGATCTTCAGATATTTGTGGTGGTTAAACATAAGAGGTAGTTGTTGATTTTGGGTTGTTTTAGAAGCGCAAGATGAAGATATTTAGGTCAGAAGGTGTGTCAACTGGGGGTTTCAACAATGTAATCGTTGAAAAAGTTTTGGTGGATGTTCGTGTTGGTGCTGTTAATGAAGAGATAGGTTGACTCTCTGTAGACACACATGTTGCTTAAAGGTGTAATAATTAACAAGGACATCCAGTCAACGAGCACCTTGTCTTATAGCACATAATTTCTTAGAGTAGAAAAACATAAAAATTAGAAGAAAAATGTTTAATGGGAGCTACGATATTAAAACATACAGATAGTGCATTGATTATTGTAGCATGTTCTTCAGGAGATACAGCGATTGTACTGGGGTGTGTGGTGGTGGTGGGGTATTGCTGATGGGAATGAGAGTGAGAGGATCAACACTGAATTTTGCAAAAAGAACGTCCTCTGACAGAACGAGGTGGTAGTAGTAGTACTAGAGGAACTGTGAACAGAATGAGTGGGAGTGAAATTAATGTGTGAGACAGAAACATTCAACATTTGCAAGCTTGGTGTATGATAAGTTGACAAAGATAACAAGATAACAATTAGTAAATTGAGAGAAACGAAACTGGCCACTGTAGACATTTCAATAAGCTCGGAGAAATAATATTTAAATAATAAAATATGTGTCTTAAAGTGAACTGGATTAATAATGCAGCTTATCATACACCCAGCTGAACACAAGGATCTAAGACTTTTTCCTGTGTACACAAAAGGCCTTTTTCTATTCGATTTTGTTCACACTTGGGTCTAAATATGTTAGTGAACTCTTTTCTGAGATAATCCATCCATCAGTCACAGGTTTGGCATAATTCTTGGTTTTGGCAAGATGCTGAATAGACATGATTAATGCACAGGTATACCTTGGACCACTTTCAAATTTGTGGGTTTGACACAAAACACAATGCCACGGAAGTTGCAAGTCCTGAGGGAGCATGCAATTGGCATGTTGGCTGCAGGAATATCCACCAGTGAAGTGAATCCACCTGTTGCCTGTAAAGTGAATGTTCATTTCGCTTCCATAAGCCATCTTATGACAGAATTTATAAGATGTGACAGAATGGTGACATAATTCAATCTTGAATGAATGCAAATGAATGATGTGCTTTTATAAGACCCTTGAACAAAATAATCAGAGAGGTTAGAAAACCTACTTGCCAATCAGGCAGTTCTTTGTTTAATATACGCATTTTTTCTGTGTTGCAACAAAATGCTAGTGGTTTATGATGTAAGAGAGATAATAGTTTCACACTCCTTGTCTCACTTCTTTGAACCTGACAAGCTTTGGCTTTAGAGTCCAATTATTTTATACGTATTCTAGATATTTATGTGTGTGGTGATAGTTATATACAACTGTGTGGTGGGGCTCAAACATGCAACCTTTGGATTAATAGTCTAGAACCTTAAGCACCATAGTAATACTGTCCCATCTTTAGCATTAAAGTCTATCAGTATTAGGATTTAAAGTGATTTTTACACGAGCTGCATAAAGCACTGTAACATGCTATAGTTGTAGTAGTAATGAAGGGGAAATAATAGAGCTGGATCAAGCACAAGTGAGAGGTTTAACAGACTGAATTTTGAGGAAGGAAAAAAAAATCTTCTCTTAGAATGATGAGGTGCTCCTGGATGAATTGTGAACAGAATAGGTTTGTGGTTATAGAGGGGAAGAACTCTTTGTTCCTTTTTCTAGCTTCGGGCATTTTGCTTTAAATTTAAGGCTCTGGTCTGCTGTGCATAACATAAGACATTTTTTTAAGTGTATGATGAAAGGATGTGCCACCAATTAATCAATCATCAAATCCAGTATTAATCCAATTAAGAAATTGTATAATTGTATTATATTTATATTTTGTAGTTTATTTGCTCATCCTATGAGTGTTGTGTACTTGACCCATTTGCATTTTCAGCATTTAACAAATACTTGCCATATTGTTGATGTTATGTGGGGTGTATGTAAAATGCACGAGGGACGCAGAGAACTCAAGCATTTAGGTCGGGGAAAAAGACATAGAAGTTCAGTGGTAGCACAGCCTAGAACTCAGATCCTTTAAGAAATGTAGTTGTCACAATACAGCAGTGACACTCCGCAGGAGCTATCTTAAACAGGAGAACACAAATGATTAGGAAAGAGGCATACAGGATGCTGGTGGGCATGCCTTAGAGCCCTAGCAAAGCACCCTAAAATAAAATTAAAAACATGGAAGCATCATAACAACATGGCTGAACATCAGAAAAGTCATACTTTCCTTAACCAGCTAACTTTACCTCCCTGCCTCCTAGCAGCTACAATGGCCAACCACCATTAAAAAGCCTGATCATTACTGTTTTCCCCTACAGGAATAAAATAATAAATGTTTTTCATCTGAGTGCAAAGATCAGAAAGGCGTGCAACTTAAATAAGCATTAAATCTCTACTGCATAGTGAGGTTAAAGATCCGAGCCTATTATTAAAGACCAGGCCCTGTAATGTTCTGTAACTCCAGTTATATTGGAAGTTACCAGTCTGTTCGACCGAGATTGCTGGCCTCAGTTGAGTAAGAATATATATTGTCTACGCAATTAAGGGTTAAGAACCCAGCAGAGGATACACTAATTTTGCAGACACACCACCACCACCACCACCAACAAAAGCAACAGCATTTATAATGCAGATTTTTAAAAAAATCACATGGTTACTTAGATATGCTTTGAGGCAATATGTAAATATACAACATCTTAACCTCAAAGAAGTGGAAAACACAGAGTAAACCCAACTGCTAAATAAAGAGCCCAAGGTACATAGTACACACTTCATATTTACTTATTGCTATGTGGATACCTTCACATCAATGTACCTTTGGATTTATTTTACCTTTTATTACATGTCTTTGCTGGTGATTAGGCATTTATGAGATTAGCTGCTATTTATGTTACTTACTGGCTTTTGTATTTTTATGATCCATTAAAAGCCCTACTAACACCATTGATGGCATCTTAGTTCAGACTGTATGTCTGAGGTTTGTCAGCTATTCATTATGGAGGAGCTGTGATGGAACAAAATTGCACATAATAACGTTTCTTTATCTAAGTACTGCTGTCAGTGTTGTATCATGACTGGAGCTTCAGAGAGGGAGAAAGCTCACTGCAATATGTCAAGAGTTTTTGACTGTTACACATAAGAATGTGAACCCATATTACAGCCCACAGTCTAGCATTATGGACAGATCTCCAACTCCCAAAGGATGTCATTATATTAGGACTCAGCTGCACCTCTGCAAAATGTCTACTGAGAGAGAAAGCTGGCAGTGAATATAAGAAAATGACAGAATGGCAGAGATAGATTTAAAAATTTAAGAAAGAAGAAAGTCTTTCTTCGTCAGCAAGTTAGTTCTCTGGGTCAGAATTTGCAGTATCACAAAGAAGTTTTGACTTCTTAACAAGACATGTCTGCATGCCGGGCAGAATAGATATTTAAGCTGTTTCATTTTTCTTCATTGTTTATCTTGAAGACAGATAAAGGATGGTGTACTTTTTTCTGCTATAGGAAATTCTGGAGGCAAAAGACATTATTCTACCTTGTGTTGTTTTAAACATTGAGACAAGTCTATGTTGAAAAATGATGTATGCTGTCATAAATATAGCAAACACAGTAATATATTGCAGTTTTGCGTCTGTTTTAATGGTAACTTCAAAAACATGCTGTTCTGTTATTTGTTGGTCAGTAGTCCATTCATATACTATGACAGGCAGAATCCCTGAAAATGAACCTAGACACTAACATTTCACCAGTGTGTGTGTGTTTGTTTGTGTGTGTGTGTGTGTGTGTGTGTG
>JAOUQU010000036.1:2136207-2159461 GCA_028566735.1 Ammoglanis amapaensis | reverse complement strand
ATTTTGCCAGCTTAAATCGAGTATTTTGCATCTTGTTTGTAATGACAAATTGGCATCTCAATCATGTATGAATTACCATAATAAAAAAGAAAAACAAAAGGGTTGATATACGAAAGCAGATATTTGTGATAATCCACTACTTTTTTATTTTAAATGACATGTTTACATTAAATAAAATTATATAATTTATATTTGTATTTTTAAAATTACAATTCGAATTTATATTAATTTTCGTTGTAGTTAAGTACTACAAAGAAATACCAATTGGTGCCCCTGCAATTGCAGGGATAAATTCATTTTTATTAGTTTAAAAAATATATGTTTTACAAGCTAGTAGAAATTGTATGACAGTCATAAATTATTTTAAATGGTATAAAATTATATCTTTATATTAAATGTTTTACTAAAAAAGTTAACTCTTTTTATTATATTTAAAATTCCATAATATTAAGTAAAGTAAAATGTAAAGTAGAGTTGACCAATAAGGTTGTATCTGGAAACATAAGTTGGTAAATTGATTTCGTTTTAATAAACAGTTTTCTAGAGGTTAGAAAAACAAACGTTTTCAGATGAAACACACTGTAATTCCACTGCTGACCGGCTAGATGGCAGCACATACTGTTTATTAAGCGTTTTAAAGCATTTTCTCTACAGCACACAGACCAAAAGATTTTAGTCAATAATGCTTGCGGACGCAGATGTTATAAAAGCAAACCAACAAATAAATTGCAACCGACAAAATGTTTTGAAGTCTGTATTAACTAGGCTAAAAGACTACTTTGAACATTGAATTATGATGGCCATTGTTAGGCCATAAAAGTATTCAAATTAATATTTCTCTTGTTATTTCGTCACACTATATTTCTGCTTATTGGCTGAACACAACCAGTTTGATTATATTTATGACATTATAGGTTAACTAGCAAAAATATTTTTAATTACACATACATATTATATATGACATAAATGGTATATTTTACTCAATGGTTGATTTGATATTTACATTCATATACGGTTTCCAGTGATTAAATACAAACATATCTATAGAATAAAAAAATAACTGTGCTAGTATGAGCAATGAGTGTTTAGTGTTGTTGCATATTATTTTATTGACGTTCCACTAACACACTTCTTCAAAGTTTCAAATAAAATAAGCTTTACTGGACCCAGATTTTATTGTGTTTAGCTCCTAGACCACTGTTATAGCATGCTTTACTGTACATTGTTATTTTCAACCAATAATTTCAATATAATTTGCTAAATAATTACAAGTGTTACAGACAAAATAATTACAAGTCTATGTGTGTGTGTGTGTTTGTGTGAGTGAGTGAGTGAGAGAGAGAGAGAGCATTTTTTACAGGAGTACACTGACTAATAGGGCTTTTATTATGATGTCAGCGCTGCGCTTGAATACCATTCAATATCTCAAGGGCAGCATTTAGTGGAACGTCAATAAAATAATACGCAACAACACTAAACGCTCATTGCTCATACTAGCACAGTTCATTTGCTCATTGATTTATTGATACACTGCTGTTTAATGCAATTAGAGGCCAGTGATTAAGGGTGCTGAAAAACAGGTTGTCTCTATGTTGTTGTGCAGTCTTAAAGAGCATCTATCTGCCTGATTGGCTAAACCTTCAGCACAGGCCTATTCAAGTCCTCAGTTATTTTTCAGTATGAGTTTGACATGGAATCACTTTATAATTACAGCAGCTGGCTATACGAGAATACTCTCACACAGTTTACAGGATTTAAACTGTATGTTATCAGCCAGTGTCTGAACTTTGTAAAAAATCCAGTTTAAGGCAAGAATTATATTTAAAAAATTGTATTTTATTACACACAGCAAAGTTTGTGATGGATTTACAAAATCAACAGAATATGACTGAAGTGCTTTTGAGCAAGGCACCTAACCCTTAACTGATCCCCGGGCACTATAGCTTGGGCAGCCTTCTGTGTTGGAGATGTGTGCTCACCACTGTCCCCTAGTATGAGTGTTTCACTGCACATATTTGAGAAATAATTCCTGTCTAAAAAGCACAGTATTCTAATTATAAAATATAAACATATACTGTAAGTGAAATAAGTATTAAACCCTACACCAGTCAATATATTTCTCAAGGCATTATTTGATACACTTCATGTAGATCTTCATTAATCAAGTTGTGTGTAATAATAAGAAAAGGGAAATAAAAGGAACCAAAGTGCAAAAAGTCATGGAAAGTCACATCAACTAAAATCTATCAGTAATTAAAATTGCCATTCAGTGCTAAATAATATTTATTGCCTTAACTGATATAAAAATAAGTCTCATCACCAAAGTGCCACATGCGAATTGTCTCATGATGAGTAAAATCGGTGAGCTCATGACTTTCATGACTTTATCATTGCAAAACACTGATGGCATTGATAACAGAAAAATTTCTAACTTAAAATGGGAACTGGAACTGTAGGCTACAGTGAACACAGTTGGGGCCGCAGTCAGTTAGTCGAACTATAAACCATAAACCGGCCACAACCAGATTTAAGAAAAGAATCAAAAAAGTAAGTGATGCCCTCAACTGCCATGACCTGCATAAACTCACAACACACAAGACTCCATTGATGAAGAAAAAACATTTTTCATAAAGTTTCTCAACAACATTTAGCCTGAGAAGTACTGGGAGGATATAATTTGGTCGGATGAGAGCAAATCAAACTCTATGGATTCAGTAAGTTACTCTGTGTTTGGAGATCAAAATGCACTGCATATCACCCTTAAAACACCACACCAACAGTGAGATAAAAACCAACATATTGATAAAAAATGACCAGCATTATGAAGATGGAAGAAAACTGGACATTCTTTAAGACAATGATCCCACACTCCAAGAAAACTCTTTCGGTTTTATAAAAACAAAACAAAGCTTTTAGAATGGCCCAGTCAATCACCAGAGTTGTAGAAAGAGCCCACGGAACCTTAAATATTTGAAGGTTTGTGTGGAAGAAGCCAAAATCCACCTGAGCAATACATGCCACTAGGTGTTTTGTCACCAACAAAAGCTTAAAGAGTATTAAATACATTTTAGTAAGTGTGTTTAATATTTATTATAATCTATGGTTTGATTTCCTGGTATGTGTACATCAGATGGGTTGTTACCAATATCTGGTGAGACTTTAAGCATATTTAAATATACGCTGACTTGGTGAAATGTTCAATACTTATTTAACCACCTTATTTGTATGTTTTAGAATTTTCATGTACTAAAAGAAAAAAAAAAACATGCTTGCATGTTCTCTCTGTGTCAGCATTACATGATGTTCAAATTTTAATATACCAACATACATGCATATGTCTTTATCTATAAGGTATATATTAATAAATCTTATTTTATTTACAAATGACATACACATGCTTATATAGATCAATAAATATATTAATAAGTCAATAAATGTGTAATTTATATTTAAACACTTAAATAAAATTCTAATATTAAACCAAATTATTTGATGGTTTGGAAAAAAGGCGTTTTAAAGACTTGCTAGTTGTAATTAATGCAAAATGAATGAAAAAGCATCTTAGCAATATGCAGATTCTCATGCAAAGCAGTATTACCTATGTGCATGGATGCCAGTATTCAGCTTTGATCTATGCTCCTGACACTCTCTAACTATAAAGAAAAAAAACCTTAAAAACTGTTAAGGCTTCTAATTGAAGTTAACATAAAAGAAGATACATGGTGTTAATTGGTCCTAGCTAAGAATAATTCAGGCCTTGGAGACTGCTGTCCCTTACTGGCACTCCTTGACAAAGTGTCAAGATTTACATCTTTAATTTAAGATTTCCCAGTATAAATTACCTCCCAACATGTTGTAAATCACTATATTTGAAAGTATAATAAATGTATTTTTCATTACGAAGCCATTTTCTTTGATGGGTGAAGGCATATCACGTTTGTTTCAGGAAAGCTACTGTATATGATTCTGTTTTGAGCTAACATTATGTGACAAAAACAAAAATAACAATGTGACAGGACCACTGTTTAAAAAAGATTTATGATTTAGATTCAAACTGAAAATGTAAAAAATATCTAATTAATATATTTGTATATTACTAATACAAGTGTACATGAGGGGAAAAGAAGATAGAAAAGAAGAAATTGCATTAATTCAGGCATTAATGTTTATACCTGTAAATAAAATGAACTGTTTCTGTTATGTGTAGAAATTCTCTCCAGCACAAATATACGTTCATATCTCATAACTTCATTTATTTTATGTTCTTCTAGCTCTTTTTGTAACTCAAAACTCAATTATTGTATTTTTACTGTCAATTTAATCACCTTTATTCAAATAATGTGAAATTGCTGTAACAAATAATATTTAATATTAAGTTTTTAAAATTTTTAGGATTCCATGGGAAAACATACATACATTCAACAATGTATGGTGACTGTTTTCTTACCATTTAAACTGTGGATCTAAAAAGCTATTATAGAACATGCCAGTTGTAATTTGTTTTCTCTCTTATTGTCCCTTATTGGATTGAAGGAAATGGCGACAAATAAAAACTGCATTCCAGAAAATCTGGCCTCATCCTTACTTGAGATTCAGTCATAAATCTGATTTGAACTTAAATCTGATTTGAGCATTTGATGTGAACATTTGAACATTTGGAACTGAAGATTTGTACTAATTACAGTAATCCCATCATTTTGGGGGCTTAAAAAATAGAACACTTAAGAATAAAATCAATGCAAATCATGTAACAAATTCTCTTTGCAAAACACTAAAAACCGTCCTTATAATATTAACATCTAAATTAATCTATAATAGGCTTTTAGCGTGTTTACCGTTTTACTGCTGTACTTAAAACTCACTAGCCAATATGTTTGAACGAATAAAAGTCTCCTTCAGCAGCAGAAGTAAGGTAACGCTTCGGTTGGGCCTTAATGTGTCTTGGATAGAAGTAAAGCAATTTCATGGCTGCACCTCCTTCATGACCTTTCATTATCATGGGCAAGTTGCTGGTTCCTCTAGCACAGGACACGTGGCTGTGTGCTCAACATGATAGATGGGGCAGTGGGGACTCCTGGACAACACAAGCATTTAGCGAGGCGGTGAAACACATATTACCACTAATACCTTACAACACAATTTCTTACAACCCTAGATAATCGTGCAGAAAACACCCCATCCACCCACACCAGCTATGGACGAAAGTGAATATGTCCTAGCGCCAGCTTTAGCAGCATGCCTGTCCTCCATACCTCTAAGGATTTTTCTGTTCAGATTGAAACATCAACTCAGATTTGGTGGTGCTCAATAAAGCAGCATTGCAACAAATAAATATATGTTATTGAAACCATATCTATGTAATTCAACTGAGTAGTGCATTATAGCTCACCACAATTTTATTTTCAGATTGTAGATTTTTATTAACTCAAAGTATAAAGCTTATTGGTAAAACGACTTGATTTAGAAACATGCTGTGACAAATTAATTAAAAAGAACAAAATCTAATTAACATTCTGCCATGGTTTAAAAGTTGAAAGTTATTAGTGCAGCAACCGTCAGTCTGATGAAAAGAGCAACATGACAGTGAAATTTTCATTCAAAGACCTGCACATAATGTACTCACGGATCAAAAGAATAAACAATGGCAACAATAACAGAAAAAAAGTTTAATTTCCTAACAATACTAAGCACAAAAGCTTTCAGAAAATGTTCTTTTATGAATAACATTGCCAGTGATGCACTCTAACAATGCTAATTACGAGATGTCACAATCATTCGCAGGAGAATTTGCTCTCACATTCATCAACTCACTAACTTTCTTGCTCTGAACACAAAAAATGAAATAAAAGCCTTTCAAACTACAGTATTAACCTTGTTCTCATCTTACCTTTACCTTCAGTTGGCACTGACCCTACTGCTAATGTTACAGGTCAAGCGTGCTCATCAGTCCAAGCGGTGAACATTTAAAACATATTAGCATCTGTCCCTGCAGTGTACCTCAGTGCCAAAGAAGCTGTAATTATTATTCATTAGTGCCAGATCCAGAGCTCAGTGTGTAGCTCATGCTGAATCAACATGGCATGCTGAATTTGAAATGATACCAGAAGGAAGCCTTAATATTTATTTATTACAATTTAGTAGGATTTTCTTTTGTTTTGCGTTCAAAAGACATGACACTTTGTTTCATTCTTTTGGAGTGATTTGTCTTTGGGCTGTAAAAGAAAGACTAAGGTCCTGACTCACATCTTGACTTGGGAAGAACATGCAGAATTCATACAGCTCCACCTAGGAATCATCTTCAGGACCATATAGCTATAATGCAACAATGCTACCAAAATAACTAGACATTGTGCCACCCAAAAATCTTAATTCCCCAAAACAAAACTAGCATTTTAAACTACATGTTAGAAATAGTGTATTTGATCATTACCTATAATTACCTTTTCAGGATTTTACATTTATTAAAGAAAACCATCTAGTTTGCTCTAACTCGACACTAACAGGATTTGTGTTCCTAATCAAGAAACATCTCTGTATGAATAGTTTGTACAATCCCAGCAATATCGCTGCACCAAAAGCTTTAATACCAGAACAACATAGTCTAGAATGTCGTGTCTATGATCGTGACAATGCAGAGCTGAGAAAGTCTGAGGTAGTTAGGGCAAGCACTGCAGAACAAATGTGATCCAGACAGTAAATATATACAAATTTGTATGGTTGTTGCAGCTGATAAAAAATAATTGAGTGTGTAGGGTCAAATGTCGGAAATCAAACACATGCGGTTGAGGCATTTGCCTTGGTTTTGGATGCTATCAAAAATGTCCTGCATTATTTATGAAGTCAGTAAATGAGCCAGCAGTTCACTAGTGGTAATGGAGATTCTGCAAAATGTCCTTGGAATAATAAACTGCGTTAAAGCATGTTGTGTATGTTCTGTATTGAACACCACAGTGAAAGAAATAAAAAAAAAACATATAATCAAATTTCATTTGGGATTAATGATGGTTAAGCTACAGTCTATTTTAGGTACAATGACTACAGAGGATACCAGTTTGTAAACAGCTGCTTTCACTACTACAGAGGTAATCAGACCAATCATGTAGTTCTCAATAAGTCATCACATAAAGCCATTCAGAATAATGAGCACTACTGAAAACCATCTTGTTGCATTTGATCAATTGGAAAACCTATTGCTGTGGACAAGCAATCTACAAAAACTACAAAGAAATTTAAAATATCTAGTTTTCTGAATTAAAGTACTCTGCCCCCTAATGGAAATGACGGTTGATCTGTTCAGTTGTTTATTGTTTCATTTATTGTGATGTTTATGGGCTTTCACAGAGTAGGAGAAATAATGAGGGTGTAGTGGGTGGGATAAAAATCAGTGAGAATACACATTTTCCACCCCCACCCCCCATCACAAGCACAAGACCATAGAATCCTATAAATGATAATTATTGTGGTGTGTATGTCTGTGTTTATGTATGTGTGTGTGTGTGTGTGTGTGTGTGTGTGTGGTGGGGGTGGTTTGTGGGAGGCTGGATTGTTAACAAAAACGGAATCTTCCAGTCTGCTTTGTACTGCTCAGCTAATTGTGTAATTGTTAGCATGACTGAGCGAGCTTCTTCCAGGCATGCCAGCGGCTCTGGAAAGGACGACCTAAGTATAACTGAATTTATCTAATCAGAAAATAATTATGCTCATCCGACAAGAGCTGGCTTCAATTTATAAAGACCTTTTGGCCAAGTACGCAGCACAGGCAGTTTGTGAGTGACTGCACATTCAAGACAACTGTGAATCTGAATGAGGATCCGAAATAAAATTAGTACTCTTAATACACTGTAATATGTTGAGGATTTCATCAAATATTTGGCATCATTTAGCTAACACTAATATTTGTTGATACATGATGTCATGCAGGTCAGAAAATGACATTAAGGATTGAATGAAAAAGCAATGGTCCACAAAAAATTAGTTGACAAAAATTGGAAATTGGGAAACAAGTTGATTCCACAATGACACAACCTACACCATGTTTAGAGAAATTGCCATACCAGCTAGTAAATTAACCATTCAGACCTATTTTGTGTTTAAGCAAAATTGTTTAAACAATTCCACAATAAGAAAGACTTTAAAGGGCAAAAATCGCAGTCTATACTAAGATGTCTCAAATTTGCCAAAAAGAAACTTGTGATCTCTTTGTGACATTTGCTTGAAAATCTACAAAATACAATGGCGTACAAACATACATAGTATATCTATCTTGTAAAACCTTTTCAATAAACATTTTATAAAGAAATGATCCATTTCAGCTGTTAAAAGGTATGACAGCAAAACATACACGAAGTTAAATATTTTAAGGTTCTGCAAACATTATGTGTAATGCACATTTATATTTAATACAAGTTAGCCATTGTGTTACTGTTCTCTCAGAATAGAATACTATGTATGTAATCGTCATTACACAGATACAGATGCACAATGCAATAAAACTCATTTTTTGCATATACAAGCTTGTTTGGAAGTTGGGGTCAAAGCACAGGATTATATGTATGACATACGACACCCCTGGAGAACTGAGGATTAGGGGTCTGCCTAGCAGAACCTGGATTGAACCCTAAATCCCTGGTTGATAGCCCAAAGCTACCAATAGCCACTGGGATACCACTGTCCATATAGTGACATGTCCCTTGCTTATTTATTTACCTGACTAGATACCTGGATCAGGCTTCAGGAGGAATGGAATTAAACGCACAGTATACTTCTCAAATTTGAAGTGAGACCTGTCTTGAGTCATGACATGAGTCCCCTGCTAAAAGCTCCCAAACTGCCTGTGAATGGACGAGATCCCCCCTGTGTCTCAGGTGCACACCTTCCACTTTGGATCTATGAGACAACTCTCAGAAAGTACTTTTTAAAGAGTGAGACAGGTTAGCTAGGTAAATCTAACAAGCAGTCCACCCTGAGAAGGAGAACGGAAAGTGAGGGCTTTAAGAAGCCCTGCTGAGCAGCAAACCTCCATGCTGCGCACATCCTCAAAATTCTGACAGTTGTGCTCAGCCTTTACTGTAATAATGAATAAAAAGAAACTCCCCATAGATTACATATCTTCCATGTTTTGACATTGACCTTAATACATAATTTAACCACAAAGCTTGAATAGTGGATATCAAGACGTGAAAGGACCAGAGAAAATACAGCAAACAGGGACTATGCCAGGTCACAAATCGGATCCCCACGATCCATTTAGTAGCAAGAGATTTGGGAGGGAGCAAGTAGTAAGCGAGAGCCTTGGACTTAGAGAAGAGCAATGCACAAGAGGACTGTTTTGAGCTTTCGAAAGAGATCGGGGAGCTGTTGAACATTCAGAGCTTGCTTGTTAATAATTACTGAGATTTTCTCCTCTGACCAGTGATCTGCTGCTGGCTTGTCTCTTCTTAGTGAATGCCAAAAAGCAACACTATCATTTTAATTTTTACTGATTCCTCCACTACCTCTTAGTAGTTTGTCGTGTAACAGTTACATGTATATATTGCTGGGTGTTTACATGCTTTTTTAATTACATTTTTGCATCATGTAGTGAAATTTTCTGTTTTACTGTTTGTATTTTTTTACAGCAACTGAGTGAATAAGACACAGCTCGGCTTCTGGTTGACTGCTGCTATCTGCTGAGCATGCATTATATAACAGGGATGGGGACCTTTATGTTAATGTTTATGTCATGATATGTCATGTAGTGAAAGTGAGTTTAAACAAAGGTATCCATGGGCTGAGAATGTTTAACGCTATGTACTTGACAGTTTGTGCAGAATGGCTGAAGCTAACATTTATTGATAGCTTATATCCTTATCTAGCAAATAAATAATTGTCATAATTGTCATTTATTTTACCAAATTGATTGACTCTCTTTGGCAAAAAAAATTGGTGGTTTAATTTTTACTTTTTAGTGCATCAAACATATAAAATTATTATCATAATTGCAATTTAATGCAGTGACCTACATGTTAAGAAAATTAATTCTTACTTTTCTTTTGGAAATGCCATTGATGCTTATCAACAATTAATAGCTCTATTCTAATTATTTATTCAAGTGTTTTATATTTGTTTATTCATTTTTGTTCATCTATTTCTTGTCATCAGGGTCAAAGCAGAAATAGTTCCATTGGAAAACACTGGACCAGAGTAATTCTCCCTCCCTAGTATTGGTTGATCTGGACAATGCTTGCAGTTTACAGATATCTTCTAGCTCATTACACATATTAATACCAAACCATGAGCATGTTCAATTTCCCTAAATCATAAGATCCAGTTCAATCTAGTGTCCTCATAGGTAAAGCATGAGTTTAAGCTATATGAGAGAAGCTCTTTATGTCCAATCAGACTTCCTCTGGGTCTGTGATTAATTTGATTCTTTAAATTGTGTAAATAAATGAACAAATTATTAGTCTGGTAAATCTTTGTAAAGCACCTCAATACAGAGTTACATGCACAACTGTCACAAAATATTTGCCAAAATAGGCCATGTTAATCATGATTAATTGGCCGGTGGGTTTGGGCCCACTGCTCTAAGGCATCTTGGATGGACCATCACACAGGGAAATGTGTACTGTGGTCAAAAGAATTAACATTCCAGGTCTTTCTTTTCAGGTCTTTTATAAGCAGAGGTATGCCATGTTAGTGGGCTGTATCAGTACATTTACACTTATGAAACATTTGTGCCAGTCCTTGAAGTTTTTCAATGATTTTTTTCAGCAAAGCAACGCAAAACAACCTCCTGCGCACATTACAAAGACATGGCTGTCAAAGTATGAGAACGAATATTAGCTTGGTTTGCCTGTAGTGATGTGTCCACATGAGAAAATGTGTGTATTATTTAATTAATAAAAACTGAAACACTAAATTATTTACTATCCTCTATTGAAAAACATTTTAAATATGATGAAAAAGAATGTCATCATTACATATTGGTAAATGTTTTAATGTTCCTTTTTTGGAATGTGTTGCATACCTGAAATAAAGGAATGGATGTTTGTTAATACATTAAATATTTGTTTGAATTAAAATAAAAGTTAGTTTTTTAATTATTTACATTCGTTTATTCAATTTCCATACTGTCCAAAGTGTGTATACCGACTTTGGTTTCACCTTCAAAGTACTTTATGTGGTTACTGAAAATAAATGAACAAATGAAATGCAAATGAAAGTTTGATTTTAAAAACTGCTTTTCTTATACATTGGTATTAAATTTAAATTCACACCACATTTGATTGGAAATCAAAGATGATGCAAGAAGCTTTTTTCGTTTTTATTTTTCATTAAAGTTTATTAGTGTTCACATTTTCTAATCCCAAATGTATCAACTAGGGTTTTTAGGCTTTTGAATATAAAAATATTGGAGATTGGGAGTTACAGAACTTTACAGCTAGATGGTCACTTCCGCCACCCTTCAGCTCTTAGCAGGAAGCCTTTTTAAACAGCCTCATCTCACTCCACACTTGTATATGAAGTGCCTGAGCATGCTCTGCATATTAACTAACTACAGCAAATGTGATCTGAGCTGGCCAATAAATAAAAGATTTCTGGAGCTCTGTAATGTGGGCAGGTTTTCAGTCTCTCTCTCTTTCTGTCAGCCAGACCCCTAAACCTGTCCTACCATGCCAGATGGGAGTCCCAGAGGACCGCCAGTGTTTGGCTGCAATACAACTGGCTCAAATGTGGCTAGAAACTGTCCCAGCTGTGAAGGCCTTTTCGGCTTTGGATGGGTGTGTTATTGCTCATGCCTTGGTGCGGCAGGACACAGCAGGGCCCTCAGCAGAAAGGAGGGGCACTGTCGATGCAGTAGTCATCTAATCAGCCTGTAAACACACTCATTTGACATCCATAATTGGAGGGAGATCAGAAAGCTTCAGCCAAGAGAGGGGGTGATCCCGTCAGAAAATGTTCTCATAGATCAAAGATTTATGCTCTAAAATTGTTGATTATGTGACAGGGAGACACATTAGACACATTTTCTTCCAAAGCGCTGCCAAAAAGAGACAACCTGAATGGTCTGAGCCAGCAAAACTCAGCTGATCAGACAGATTCACTAGTATGGAGCATTCCACTAGGGAAGAAAATTAGAAACAATGTAAATAGCATTACAGAAAGCAAAGACTTAACATTTAATTAACAGTTAGGTTAAGATATCCATTTAAAAGCTAGTAAGAAATGACAGACACCCATCATTCTTCATACTTTTATGAACAACCGTAGATACTTCAAGCAGGATGACAGTGATTTCTGTTTTTATTTAAATTTCAGCTTTTAATAGTGTATAAATTCTTTGTAAATGTTTTTATACTGACTGAAATTTTAATCTACTACTAACGACCATCCACCTGTACAAGCGTACAGTCCAGCGATCCTATTAGCTTTTATGTTTCAACCTCAAGAATTAAATTCTTTGAATCTTTCTTCCATTATGGAATCAACTTTATGTTTTTGGTGTTGAACAGGAGCTACTTTGTGTCAAACTTTTTTATTCAACTTGGGCTGATGCTATGAAGATTTAACTTTTTTCGTTTGATTTTCTCCTGACACTCATCCTTCAGCCACTCTTTAAAATCCCACTTTCAAACGCTAATGGCTGTCATGTCATTTTCTTCTCCGGACTCTTACTCAAAGTGTCATTGGCATAATGGTTGGCTGCCATTCACCTCTTTTGATCATTCATGCTTTGGGTAAGAAAAGAAGTTTCAAGCTGGAGGGGGTATAGTAGGGCACTAAAAATCTCTGCAACCTCTGCTCTATGCACCGATTCTTGGGCAACAACGCTTTGACCAAAAATTTAAAATTCACTTTCAAATATTTCTCCTATTTTTTTCTCTGATTTATTTAATAGGCTCGCAGTAAAAACAGTATGCTAATTAAAGCACAGGAGGAAGAAATGTGTCAGATTCCTCCTGTATCAGCATTTTGCGCTTATCAGAAATGCTAATTGGAGCAGAGAACAGGATTCATGCCCAGCAGTTTTTCCACACTCAAACACTGTCCTTTACAAAACCATGATGACTTAGATATATCTGTCACTCTTGTGTGCTGCCTTACAAACTTGCCCTGTGTCCAGGCTCTGCTCCAGATGTTGCAGGAGGTGTGTGATGCTGCATTATGATATCACTGAGACTGGAACTGCAAAGCACACCTGGTTTCCTTTTACAGTGAATATTTTTTTAAAAAATTGACCTTGAGTCGGGAGAACAAACAGACTTTGTATTAGTGATGTCATGTGGTAATAATCAGTGCTGCACTTCGAAGGCAGTATAGTACTAGATGGGGTGATCGGCCTAGTATGGTGAACTCTGTAGAATTTGTGCTAGCACAATATAAAACAATGACACAGGAAAGTCAGTCAGTAAGTCACATTTAATGATAAGAGTATGGCATTTTTGGCTCTCAAAAACTGACAAAAATAAAAAAGGCTAAACATGTTGCATTCACACCAAGATTATAAATCATGCATGCCAAAACACACTGTATAAATCATAATAGAAGTTGGTTATTAATGTAAGCTTGGGAGAAAATAACTGAACTTCTAAGTAAAAAAAGAATAAACTTCACAGGGCATTTTTCATTCAGTCGATTGTTTGTTTGTTTATTTATTTAACAGCTCAGCTCTCTTATAGTAGAGGGAAACAATGATCTGAGCATATGGTCAAGTAAATGTGATGTAAGGACCTGGGAATAAAAGATGTCTCTTTTAATAACACACATTCTGCATGCATCGAAAGACACGTCAGTTTAGATTAGTGTATGCACTGGAGTTTGATGTGCTTTTCTTTCTAGTAAACGTGTTGCATTCAGGTTGCTGTTGTTACAAACCTGACCTGTATGTCTAATGTTTAACTAGGAAAAAGCTCCGGGTTAGTTTACATAAATAAACAAAACTTTACATAATTTCATTTCCAAAGATAGACTTTGCAGCAAGACTTTTATTTAAAACAAAATGACAAATAACATAAGAAACACTGGACACCTGAGCACAATTCAATATATGTTCAGCATTCAGTATTTGTTTTTATCTAAACTAAATTATGCTTGAAAAAGCAAAACAAAACAAAATATCTCTAGTACAGTTTAAAAGTAAGCATTTGGTTAATAACCATTATAAGACATTTTGAAGTCTATTGAATTACACCACAAACTGACCAGAATGAGGCAAATTTCAGGCAATTTTTGAAATACTTTTCTGATCTTATATTCAAGATGGCGCCGGTGAGGTCGGCTGCCGTCACAACCGCTCCGTCCATGCTTTGTATATTTTTATTTATTTTATACCTTTCTTTTTGTTTTCAATTATAATCTATTTTTAGCTTGTTAAATGTAATTTCGAGTGTTCGGATGGAGCGGTTATAAAGCATTTCACTGTACTGTGTATAACTACGTATGTGACAAATAAACTTTGATTTAATTTGATTTGAGTAACAATATTTTAAAGGACAAGAAGGACTAAATTAATCAGGAAATAAGCAAGATACCTTGTTAGAAAAAAATGATAAAGCTTTTCAATTTGTTCATGTATTACCATGCTAAAAGCACTTCCAGAATCTGAATGTACAGCTTCTATGCAGACCTGACAGAACTGCCATATTCTTGCTCTGTATCCCCAAATTAACTCAGGCATGTGATACGAAAACTTAGACCTGAAAAGGAGCGACTTGTCTTTGTTCACCATTGGACACATTTTTTCTCCCATTTGGGAATTTGACAGGGGGCTTGTTCTAAGCTCTGCCTTCCCAGGAACGTATCCCTCTTTTTCACTTCTTCACTGGAGAGCGCTTTTCCATGGGGGCAATGTGACTTTTCTGTATTTCAGCATAGAACTTGAGAGAGACTTACCCAGTTAAGCGATAAAGCACAAAACGTAGCACTGAATCTTTGAAGTTCTACAGAACATTTGCCTTGGTCAGCCCTGTTGTGTACACCTTTGATGGAAGTTGCCAGTGGCTTTTAACTTGATGACTAAGTTATCAAAAGATTACTGTACACACACCTCTGAAATTATGTAATCATTCTTGTGATATTCTGAGTGTACGGAAAATATATTTTATTTACTTTATTACATTCTTTATTACTATAAATATACATATTACAAATAACTGTTAAGAAGATTGGTCATGTTTTGGAAATTAAAGTGCAACAATAACACTCAACTATATATTTGGAATGAATGAAGAACCAAATAGCATTAAACTGTACTTGTGAAATTACATCCACCTGCTCAACAGACCCTAATCTGCATGCCATTCTCATCCAGGGTAATCCATGCACTAGAAAATGTCAGTATAACATTATATTGATAATAGACATGATGAATAATAAAGCACTACAATTTGTAGCTAGGTGTTATTTTACATTATGGTTTCATGGTGCTGTCTATGGAGTTCGACTTGTTGGCAAGTCAAACTTAATGCCAGAGCATGTCAGGAGAGAAGCCGTCAGACATCAGGCATACTTTTGGGTAAACAGCGTTAGACTGACCCTCTGTTGGAGCTTCGCTCTGGACACTTTGTGCTGAAAAGTGTCCAAACAAACAGAAAAATACAAGAGCATGACCTGAAAATAAACTTTCTGGCCAGCCGTGGCTTGAATACCATTAGACATAATAAACTGGTGGGAGACAGTATCAAAATGCCGTCATGTCAGCAACACCGACATGTATCTTGGTGCTCATTATTATCCTTGAACAGCACCAATTTACATCTAATGCAATGACTAATTCGGATCCAGTGTTGTCAAGAGGCATAGGAAATGCCCTGGCAGAGATGACAGTATTCCTGTCAAGAGGTGCAAGATGGAGGATTCCTTGGGGCAATGATTTAATGCCCATGTCAAGTATTGCTGTCAGGCTTTCTTAGACGACCATTAGAATTCAGTATACGCTGCAATGGACTTGGACCGTAGCTAGTTTAGATTCATACTTGCATGGAATGCACACCCGATTCTGAAGTGATTACCCATTGGCTGTAAACTAAAATTAAGTAGGGAGCAGAAATATTAGCAAAGTTAAAGAGCAAACAAACAATTAGCTGTTGGTAATTTTCCTCATTCTTTTAGTTGGCTGCAATTACTGTATAATTCAACAACTTATTATAATACTTGAGGTGCAGCAGGTAGAATAAGTGACACACAGCTGCAGGGTCATGGGTTTGATCCTTACAGATGGACTGGCTAGTTCCTGTTTTTTAAGTGTGAATGTATGATGTTCTGGAATGTCCAAGGTGTTTATGGAATATGCTTTGGACACACAATTACCCTTACCAGGTTATCACAGTTCCTAAAGGGATACAACTGAATAGATAATAAATAAATAAATATTAATATTGAACAGTGGTAGTGGTGTTAAAATATTTTCTTCTAGTCTTTGTGTAGTTCCTTTGAAATGTTACCTGAAACCTATATTGGTAAGGACATTGTATATTAGTAATTGCCAAAAGTAGGAAAAAGTCTTTTTATAAAATCGTTTTACCTGCCAAAAGTAAGTAAGAAAGATCAGTGTTGGTCCTTGTTGACATTTATTCTTAACCTGCCTGCAAAAGTTTTGAAATAGGTTCTATATTTATTGCAACATGATTATATACATGAAAAACAGGAAGTAAAATCGGTGCAACATAATAACATAAAATTGACGTTCACATGTACTACCCATATTTTTTGGGGTACTTGTGCTACTAGTAGTTACTAAATAAATGAGTTAAAATTGATTGACAAAATTTTTTTAATATTTGATACAACAACTAATTTGCAATATTTGCTAGACAACATTACTCAGTCCAGGCCTTATAAAAAACTGAGCTAAACCAAATTGTTTTTAGAAGAAAATTGATGAGGTAATAGTGACCCGTCATCCTAAAGCTATACCTAAGTTCTCATAAGAGAGTATCTGCATAAAACTCTCTATATGTACATGGCTCCAGTCCACTTGTTCTTATGCGGAAAAGACTAAAACCTGTTCTTGCTTTTCCCTAAGGATGCATCTGTGCTAACATGTGGCACTCTCTCATAGCTCGGGGCAGGCCAGAAGCCTCTGGAATCGTCATCAGCGAGTGGTGCCTCTAGCTTTTTGGTGCTCCTTTATCCTTTCATTAACCTCTGAGCCTGCATCTGCTTCCCACTGCAGCTTTGGCCAAGGGTGTGAAGGCCCTTCCTACAGAACTGTGATGAATGACCACTGCTAGTGCTGCCTAATGAGTTTGTAGTGCATGTGCCTTGGTATGTTTTCATGTGGTTTTGACTAACACCAGAGTGTTTCAGGGCATTTGCGGGACCAGAGTCAGGACTAATTTAACCCTGGGAGTTTTGTTATAGCATAATGTGCTGTTCACTTCAGCAATTATTGTTCGTATTCTGGAACAACTGCCATAAGTACAAAACTCCAAACCAGGTGTTGCAAAGAGTCACCCTTTAAATCCTGTCAGTGTTTAAACAGAGCATTCATTATAGTAGTGAAACATAAACACATAGACTTCATAGAGGCTCTCACATGCCATGTCTTTTCCTACCTTCTTTAGAATAATTTACTTGAAAAACTTTCTCTCTAATTTTCTCAAACCTCTAGTTTTTAAAAAGTTAAAATGTGCTGTCGTATTTTGACATTTAAACTATCCTTATTGAATGATATTTAATGTGTTTAAATAAAACAATAATGATGGTGATATAAACAGTATATTAATCCAAATTCAAACAGGTAGAGATGCTTAAAAATAATTTATAAAAATACTTAACTCAAACACAAGGTTGAGAACGGTGGAGAATCCGTTTTAAGAAATGTAATGCTGACTTTCACATGGAATTAAAAAAATTAGTAACATAAATACGGTAAATATAAAGATTTGTTAAAACTGCACTGCACAACTGCATTATCATAGCAATCACAGCCAAGACTGCCAAATAAAACAAGCAGAAAATGCTTCCTCCTTAAATCTTAATGAACATTAGTTACTAGTGGAATGTGTTCTGCATGTTTTGGCTTTGCTCGTATCCTCTCTGCCCACATTAAGTAGAGCCCAATGCAGCTGATTGCAGAATTCCGAAAGCTTGAGCTGCAGAAGAAAGGACACATTCAATTTACTGCACTGCATGGTTACAGGAACTGGAAACCAATTAGGCACAGAGAATGATAAATCGACATTTTTATAAACAGTTTGCTTGAAATCCCTATTAAACAGACTTCAGTACAATTTCCACTTCATCCCTGGTGACAGGGGATTCACTTAAAGAGCTAACTAAAGGCCAGGCTTCATGCAGATCTACACCAGGGAAAATGACTTTCATCACTTTAAACACCATGCTCCGCCAAAACCGACCAGAAATAAGTTAATAATTTTAGCCATGTCAATATAACCAGCATTTAACTGAATTACCAGTACCTTAACAGTATAAGAATCATTTAATCTAATTTTCAGATTTCTTAGATAATATCAAGTCAAGTCAACTTCATTTCTATAGTGCTGTGCCACGGAAAAACCTTGAGAGGAACCAGACTCAACAGGGCCTATCCGTATTGAAAAAAAAAAGATAATATGACACTGGCAGTGCATCTCTCAGGCCCGGATAAATAGAAGGGTTGTAAAAGAAAGGGCATCTTTGTGAAAAAAACGTGCATACGGTGATTCATTAAATATTTTCTACACTTTCCCCTAACATTGGACTGTAATGTCATAGGTAGGAAATGTTTTCAACTGAGCCACTAGTGCACCAGTTTTCACATTGTAATTACATTAAATCTTCAGTCCAAAAGATGACAATAAGATGCTACTAAATCTGTACTACAAGCCCTTTCAGGTACGACTAATTATTACTACTACACCACCAACAATTGCATGAAACAATATAAAAGTGCAGAAATGTTTTGAAGATCCTTCATATAAATACTGTATACTTTACATTATACCCCTGAATAGCACTACATTTTCTCCTGTCCAAGACCTTTAATGCCTGTGCTTTAATTTTTGTGGCTGAAACACATGGATTTCATAATTAGAAGGTGTGATACAATATGTTGTTGATTAGTGAGAACTGTGCCCAAGGATACTCTGTGAATTTTTGTAGACACAATAGACACCCGGACCACTCAGACAAACCAGCCATGCTGCTCCTAACATCACTGATCAGCAAATGGGGGCTGAATACAGAGCCAAGACTAATCAATACTTCTCTCTTTGTAAGACTAGTGCATTGTGCGGAGTCATCAATCGCCAGTAACGCATAGTATAATCCACAATTAAACTGAGCCCTTGTTGTATCACAGTTTTACAATGAGCAAAAAACAGTGAACATAAATCTGTGGTTCCGTTTCAAACATTTTTGTTGAGTTCACATTGTTGGGCAGTGGAGGCACACACACACATCTTTTTATGTGCACACATACAAGAAGTTGTGAGGCCTGAGCACTTATGTGCCTGGTATTGTGCTCTAGCTGCCTGCCTTAACCTCATGGGAGGTAATTATAAAAATAAACACAGAGGACACTGTATCTGCTAATAGATGCATATTGTTGACAGTGTATTCTTTAGCATGCATGGAGAGTGACTGTGATGTTCCCTTTCAGATTTCAGACATGTCAATTTGTGTGTGTGTGTGTGTGTGTGTGTGTGTGTGTGTGTGTGGTTTTTGTGTGTGAATGTTAAAAGCTGGATGAAGCTATTGTGAATTAAATTAAATAGTCTTGCACTAATGCTATATGTTTAGTTTGGTTAGATTTTAATCCAACCCAGGCAATGAAACTCACATTTACACACAACAGTAAACAAACACTAGGGGGCAGTGATATCATGTATCCCAGAAAGTGGGCAACCCTAGCGACAGTGCCCAGGGAACAGTTAACGGTTAGGTGCTTTGCTTAAGGGCACTTTGAGTTGTGATCTGTTGACTCTTGGATTCGATCACAAGCCTAATTCTCTAACCACTAACACACAGTAATACAGTAATTATAAAATACTGTTGGTCCTGTATTTTGTAAAGTTGCTTTGAGCCAATGTCTGTTTTAAAAAGCGCTATATAAATAAAGTTGACTTGACTAATAAATTAGTGTTAGAAAAGAACTACCTTAAAGACTTTATTGTATTTTTTTTATCTGTTCATTAAAATTCCTATCTCTGACTAGATAAGATCATTAGATCACAATAAAAGTGATCCTTTAAATGTCAATATAAAAACCATATGCTCAATTACAAATATTTTTGTCTATGATAACCATAATACATAAAAAACATTAAACAGCTTTTCTATTACCAAAGTGCACCAAAGAAATAAAATGGCATGTTGGGACAATGTTATTTACAGCTATGTGAAAAACAAAAAGATTTACATGCTGTCTCTATAGTCTAGATCCAATATTTTTGTGGCCAGCTATAAAGCAATTATCTTCCATCTAACTCACTAATATCGACTTGTTCGCTACTTAATAACCACATGACTGTTATCAGATGAAGACAACTCTTTCTGTGGTTTAGTACACAAACCTCAAAACCCAAAATGCTTTATGATGCTTTATCAGTGCTTTTGGGTTGTTGATTTTTATTTAACTCGTTATCTTATATTTATCTTTCTTTGTTTCATCAAGATTACCAAATAGAGATATGTAGATAATCATTTTTGTTATTTATTAATCAGGTTTGGTAATTATTTCTTATGTATTTTTATTAAAGCCAAGAATAGAAGAAACAAAAATATAAATATAATGCTTTATTAATTATGTCATTATGTGTCAGTCATTTATTTGTTGCAAAATTCAACATAAATAAAATATAAAATTAGGTGGGCTTTTACTTGATGTATCTGGATTTTAAACCTACCCCGATTAACAGTAATAATTTTCGATGTTGCCTCTACTGTTACTGTTTTACAAGTTTGTAGTTAAAATAAAAATTTTGTAATAAAACATTTGAAAGTTTTCCAAGAGAAAACACTATTTCTTAACAGCAACTCTAGGTATATGCTTGGGACGAATTGTGTTCCATCTCAAAGGTTTGTAGAACCAGTACTAATGTAGCATGTGGTGACACAACCTTACTTGTTCCTTTTAATTTCTCAAAAAAGATTTTAAAAAATCACTTTAAAGACTGAAAGCGATATAACTGTTCTAAAGCAGTAAATCAGTGAACTATAATGTACTGGGGTGGCCAATCAACATGTTACAACCAATAAAAAAATAAAGCTCTGACAACATTTCAAAACCAAGACATAGCCCAATAAAGTTATTCATAGGCCTTAAACTTTCAGTAGACTTCTGGGTCCAATTATGCCATTAATAATTCATGTTTCAGAAATAATAAGAGACACCCTTATTGCCCTCAAAAATGGGCCACAGAGAAATATCTTTGAGGTTCTGCGTTAGTGGCATACTTAAGACGGCTTTGTATTAGATCAGATTAAACCTGCCTGCTCTCATGCTGCCTTCTTTATAATGTAGTCTCACACAGTAGGGGCTGCTTGATCAATTTGTCTAATTGAATGTAAATAATGAATTCCCAGGGATAAAATTTGGCCCAGTTGGTAATTGCACAAGATCACAGTCCCCAATTCCTGACTTCAAATGTGAGGCATGAGGGTAGTAATGACAAAGAAAAGAACCACACAAACTGAGTGAAAGATGGTAGGGGAAGCAAAAACTGAACTAATGAGGTACAAAGACCTAATGAGTTTGGTAAGGAAAAAATATCAAGTGTTTCCAAAGTCATCTTTAAACTTAGTTAGATGAAACAGAGTCGTGACAGTTGTTTTTGACAGCTCAGGATGAGCAGGGCCACAGCTCTGAGAGAGTGGTAATTCTTGATTCTTTTTTGTTATCCCACACTCTGTCTCTGTTGGGAGCTTCCTCATCTCTCTTCAAGTCCCAACATTGATTCTTGAATTAGACTGTTTTATTGAATAATTAATATGCTGCTCTTCATGATTGATGATTTGCATGGCTTGAATATTAGCCTTTCAATCAAACGCTGCTTGTTGTAATGTAATCATATTGAAAACATGTCAAGACGTGTTTACCCATTTTGTGTGTGATGTCACTCTAAGTAGCACCACTGCTGCTGTACAGTGTTTGTCAGGGGGGAATAGGGATGTTCAACATGCACGCTCTGCTGATTACATGGCTCCTCAACACTGACAGCTTGGAAAGAGACATGGTGGATTTTGTTCTTCATGTAAAAAAAAAAAAAACTAAATACAACCTGCTACCATTACTTGCTACTTTAAGTACTAACTTGCTACTAAATTTATGACTGAGACAAGATGTGAAGAAGTAATTTGTAAATAATTGGTTAAAACTAATCATCGAAATTAATTCAAGACATTTGTTTGATAAAACTTTTGTCTGTCTGAGTCTTTTAAACTGTTTTAAACCTCATCAACATGTGTTCAGATGTATAAGCTGGTTCAATGGTTTTATTAACATGATCAACCTTTCTAAAATGTATGCACATTGTTTCTGTTTCATCTAACACATAGATTTAACCCAATTCGTGCAGTGAACCCGGCATTAACACACACAAGTGAAGTTTTTAATCTTACTTTAATCACTGCTTTATTAAATAATTAAACCAAATAATTTGGGTTATAATATAAATATAATAATTAAAATGTGTAATATAAAAATATTACACTAAACAAATCATATGCTACTTATTTCGCTGGGAAAATGTTGTTAGTGTCACTGTGAACAAAATATTAATTTTTTGCTAAATAAGAAAAATTATTACTTAGATTCAGCTTTCAGGTAAATCAAAAAGATCATTTTTACATTTTAATGCATTATTAAGTTAAGCAAATGTCTGTGCCAAAATGAACTAAATCACAGACATAAGCAACAGTACATACGCTTCATTTTAGGAGTAATTGAAGTGGAAATCTGAATCCTGCTGCCAGTCAGAGTCAGCGTTTGTTTTGTTGTTTAAAGTTTATTTCTGGGAGCATGTCAGCATGTGACTAGAGCTTGAAAGCTCTTTGCCTCATTGAATGTCTGCTGTGTTTAGACTTCTACAAGCATGTGCATAGCTAAATAATTTATGCCAATCACACTAATGACAGGGAGGGATCGTGTAGAGCTGGGGAAGATTGAAAGAGTGATGATCAGGAACTAGGCTCGTCTGTTTGACTAACACTCACATCCTCCCACCATTCACCAGCTCTCATAGCCCAGCCAGAATATTACACACACACACACACACACACACACACACACACACACACACACACACACACACACACACACACACACACA
>JAOUQU010000036.1:2048143-2062507 GCA_028566735.1 Ammoglanis amapaensis | reverse complement strand
TCTCTCTCTCTCTCTCTCTCTCTCTCTCTCTCTCTCTCTCTCTCTCTCTCTCTCTCTCTCTCTCTCTCTCTCTTAAAGAACAGCCGATTTGCTTTGTCTTATCTCGTATTTGGAGTTTAAAATGAGATTAAGAACATTAGTTATTAAACTGTGCATTTTTATTTGTGAAAATGAATCAATTGAAATGATTTACTTGCTTGTTGCTACAGGGCTTCAAAACCAAAGATGGGTATCTCATCGTAGCTGCTGGAAATGATCAGCAATTCTTCAAAGTGTGTAAAGTAAGACCTGTTTCCTTCTATGTTAATTAGAATAAGCTATGTAACTTAAATCGTCCTGATGTTTTCATTAAGCACCCCCAATGTGCATTTCTTATATATTTTATTGACATGTTTTTTTTGTATTTGAGCTCTTTTTGCTCTTAACTAGGTCCTAAACCTGACCGACCTGACTGAAAATCCGAAGTTCAGAACCAACACATTACGAGTGCAGCATCGCAAAGAGCTTTTACAGATCCTGGCTGAGAGGTGAGAAACAAATTGTACACCTCAATTCTACAGGAAAATGGCAACTGTGAACAGTCCTAGCAAAGGTCTAGTCATATGTTCCTTCTTTTCCCTCAATTAGAGGTCACGACCATCATTAAACTCTATCTGTGTTTGTTCTCCTATTCAGAGTTACAGTATACGCCTGTGATGCAGCGCCAGGCACGTCACTATGTAGGCGTCATCATGTTGAATAAATTGCCACCCACCTGCGGCAGACCGCACACTAACAGCAAAGCAAAAAATCCCACATGCACAACATATTTGAAAGGTTTAATTTCGAGGCAACGTTAAATATGGATAAACAAGATGAAGACGGGACCCCTGTCAAAATAGAGATTTACTCGTGTGCTTAGTCACCCCTTGTCAGAGCTCTAAATTTGATTATTCATCAGATCTATCCACTTGGTTATCAGTTGCAGCTTTAAAAAGTATTTCCTACTCATGCACAAAGTTGCCAAATGATTAAAAGCTATAGATTTAAGATAAATATATTTTTTTGAAAAACATTATTTAAAAAGGATTCATTAAATGGTTTGTAAAATGTACCTTAATGCCCTACTGCATGTGTAGTCACACACTGCACTGTCTAAAATTTGCCTTTCACACACACCCCAGGTATTTGTACACTTTCAAGCTCTATATAGCACAGTATACACAGAATGTTTATTATATTTGTTGTCTTTTTAAATAGATATATTTTTTTAATATTATCTTTAGCAATAAAATGTTAGTTTTTTTTTTAACATAAACTCTCTACTACGTGCTATAAAGTGTTTAACAAATCACTCGTCAATATGTTCATTTCTTTGTTCTTATTATTTGTGATATTATTTAAGTATTCTATTCATTTATTCTATTTCATCTTTTGTTGTTTATGTATTTATTGTTGCACACATTTTCATATTTGTTCCAAAATATACAAAAACAGTTCAATTGTTTACTGTTAATGCAGTGTCTTGTTTGCTGATGTTACTTTCAAACTTGGTAAATTAATACGCCACACTTATACACCACTCTGTATTCAGAAGTGACAATGAATGACCTACTCATGTAATGTGAAAAACAATAGCCGAAATGTGCCTTACAAATAATGATAGTGGGTACATTACACACATAGTTCAGCCTGTGGAATGATGTAGCATCTGGTACTGAAGTGGGAGCCCCAAATGAAATTCAGCTTAGGGCCTCATAAAGGCTTGAGTCGGTCCTGGTGTTTTAATGCCAGGGCTATATACGTATCACATTTCAGATGTTTGTATTTCTCTTCTCTGTCCTGTTTTAAAGCAATCTTGTTTTTCTCAGGTTCTCTGAAGAGTCCACCACCGAGTGGTTGAAATGCTTTGAAGGAATCGGAGTTCCCTGCGGCCCCATTAACACCATCCAGCAGGTGTTTGCAGACCCGCAGGTCAGTTTTTCATCTTTTCGGGAAGTGAAGGTGCCAGGCATTCTGTCCACACGTACTAAAATCTCTCTCAAACACACAGAGTTTGCCATTTTCTCAAAAGCAGTGTCATGGCATGTTTATGATTTTCAACTTGTTGTTATGAGTAAGGTCTTAATATTTAAACTGGTACCAGATGTGCGCTCTGCTACTTTGCATTAGCCAGTGCCAGTAAGGCAGGAGCATAGAGAAGTCACTTCCCCAACCTTTTATCTACATTGGTTATTAATAGAATCAAAACAAAATGTTCAGCTGATGTCCTGAGTAGATGTCCTGGCCCCCATTGTTTGTCATTGGGAAATGGTGGGATGTGAATGAGAGCACCTTAAAATAAAAATAATTGTAAACACATGGGCAGTAAAATCACTGCTTTCTGTTAAAGATATTGCTGCTCGATAAGGTTTCTGCTTTAGTCTAAGAGATACAACAAGGAAGCATTCTTTTGTCTTTGTCTTTGATTCACTGATGAAAACCACTCATTCTGTGATTTTTCAACGCAGTTACCCAATCAGGATGACCCTAAATACTTAATAAAGGTATAAACTGACTTAATCACACTTGCCAGACATGCATTTTAGTTTGTAACAAGAGAACACCATGTGACAGGGATGCGTAATAAGCAAATGAACAAAAGCTATACAGCTCTAACATGATGCACAAATTACAACGTAAATCAGACACTGCGTGCTTTACATTGTTGGGAAGAAAAAGACAAACTTTCACTTTTACCCTAGAACACTAACGTTAACGATATATTTTTATACAGTATAAAGCGCCTGAACATACAAACACTCACATCGGGTGAATTCCACCCATAAAATGTTACTCTCTATCACTAACGTCAGGTAAAAATCACTTGAATCTGGAGCCTCTTGAGGAAAAAACATAGTTGCAAGAAGGGAATTAACCAAACCATTAATGACATCAATGAGTGTCCTGATGCTTCCCAAATTTCAATGCAACTCAGACATCAGCAACACAATGAAAATAATTCCTAACTTATTTATATCATTTTGTTTATTGGTTTTAGTTTATTAATATTCATTATTATTATTACTGGTTTATAGTTTTACTTGCCAATTGTTCTTGTGTGAAAGCGCACCTAAATAAAATTATATTATTATTATTATAAAGTCACATGACAAAAATGATGTGGGTGAAAATCACCTGGCGTTAATGTTCTAGGCTTATTACTTAAATCACATGATGTAAATACTTACTGACATTTTTGTTCCAAACCAGCATCTTTCTTTTTCCTAAATCGACACTCGGCTATTCATTTGTGCTTCAATCGTCGCTTCATGCAGCTAGATAAACTCAAGGCACAAGTTAAATATCTAGTGTGCTAAATATCTGAATCAGTCTGGGACTATTGTGAAACATTATGGACGATGCCAGTCACCTTTGATCATTTCAATTCAGTCAAGCAATCACCAAAGGTACAGACGTTCATACACAGGAATGAACTTCCTCTCCTCTATTTCTTCCTGACAGACTTGCATCATTGTAAGATTTTTTTTATAACTACACGATTTTCATGTCAGGATAACACTAAAAACATGATTCAAGGGCTAAACTTGACGGTGATACTTGACACATGGCAGGCTTAACCCTACACTGCAGTTTGTAACAGCATATGGCAGAGATGTGGTATAAACAATTTAACAAAAGACATGCAGTGATGCTGCATGAAGCATGTGCTTCTTTTTATTTACACATTCTTTAACCAACAGATATAGACAGTGGAAACATTCATTCATATTCTGAACGATTCTGAAACATTTCCTGTCCAGGGTGTCCAGGATCATCACATAGACTTCCACTAACCCACCCATTTCACTGAACTAATTAGATTGATTACTGACTCGCTTTGAGTGGTAGGTATGGAATAAAATGTTTTGGTAATGAATATAATGTTCTGTAAACCTTACATTGTTACAAACTGTACCAGTAATATAATATAAATATTACAATATAATATAAATAATACAATTGACAACATATGACTCATTGGGAAGTACTGACTTAGAATCAGCCATATTAGAAACAAACAATTATTTAAATTCATGTTTTAAGACTAAAGATAACCAAACATTAAATACATCATTTTAAAATATGAAGCTCTTAGTGAAACATAGTAGTGGATATAAATAATTATAAATAAAGGGGGAAAAAGAACCTTGTTTTAAGGCATTCATTTAAAATATTGAATTAATGAAAGCTACAATCTATATAACTGCCTAGCTTAATGATTCATCCAGTGAAGTGCATCCATGTTTTGTTCCTCCCCCTCTGCCTCCACATAATTGTTGGGGTTTTATTAGTTTTCTAAACTCAGATACCCTAACACTGGCTTTTTGACAAATTCTATAAACTGAATTTATAATAGAATTTAGTATATTCTTTTCACCAATGTTTAAGTTAAGGTTGACACAACAACACTTCAGTTGTGACCTGTTTACTCTTAGAATCAAACCAGCAAGCTTCAGATCACAAGCCCAGTTCTGTAACCACCAGGTTATGACATCGGAACGAGGCATATTTCATGCTTTAAATATGATTTTCACCGTCATTTTGTTATCGCTGTGCATTAATCATGGCCCACATTTTAATAAATAGTAAATAAAGTGTAAAAGAATAAAGCCTTTTTCATTAATATCTGGAATCTGATATTTTGAATAATTTGGCTGTGTAATCAGTGTTTGAATATTTTCTATACTCTATATTACAGTGTAGTGTTGCGTGGTGGGCTTGTTTCATTCTACATGCGACGTGATAATTTGACATTATTCGAGGTTGAAGTACACACTTGCCTGCCTGAGGCAAGTGTGGCCCGATCACAAGTAACGCCTTGGAAAATCCATCAGCTGCCAGTAATGACTCCATCTGGTAAAGGTCTGTCCAAGGCTCAACACTTTACCTGCAGGAAACGATTCAGCCATGTGATGAACAAGCTCAGACGATGGTTCAGATGAGGGACAGCACCACTCAAAAACAGATGAATAGGGTGAAAAAGAAATGAAGGTTAAGTGGTGAGAACGGTAGCAACACCGAAAGATAATACGAAAATGAATTCAAAAGGTCAAATAGAAAGTGAGTTAATACTCTGCAGAGCAGGAACAAGAACAAGATTTGGTGATTGATGCTATTGACAATTGTGATTCATTTATTTTATGTGCCATTGAGATGGTAAATTTAACATCATTAAGGTGCATGACTTTTAATTTAATCTTAGTCATACAACGAGCTAGTCCTAGAATATGTAATCATTTTCGTGTGTGTTAATATTGAGACAATCATTTTAGAAATAAATGCCAGTTTTTTTATTTCCACCCGCACTTTATAACTCATCCGTATCTCTTTCTGCAACCTCAAGTTCAGCTTTTAGATCTCCTACTTGTAATATATACTGCCCTCAGGTTTCCTGACATCTGTTCTAAATTTGCCCACATGTGTTACCCAATGTTCACTGATTCGTCCTACCCTATTGTTCTTGATGTCATACCGTCTTTCTTCAAATTACACTTGAAGTCCAAACCCTACATACAATTGTGAAAGCATCTCTCTTAGCAAGCTTAGAATTGAATTTGTTCAGTAGTTTTTAGTTTTGTAGAAGTAATAAACTCTGCCGGTCAGTTGGGTGCTAACCGTGGAGCGCCGGTTCTAAAGCCAGGATAAATAGAAAGATTCAGCTATGAAAGGCATCCAGCATGAAATCAATAGTGCAGCTCACTTTGTAAAGTCAGAACACGATCAACAAATGACATTATTCTTTGTAAGGTCAGAAAGGTCAGATTTCATGCAGAAAGCAATGAAAACAGATGTGTCCGATGCACATTATGACGACCTTCCTAATACTGTGGTGGTCCCCGTTTTGTTGCCCCATATACAACATACTGTGACCTTTCTATCAGAACCAACATTAACCTCAGCAGTTTGAGCTAGCCTTTGCCCAAGATCCTGTCATCAGTTTATCAGGATTCATTTTTTAAATCGTTTTTTTTTTAATGTACACTAGCCACTGCAGACCTGGAACACCCCCTAAGAGCTGAAGTTTTGCAGATGCTCCAGCCCATCACAATCTGGCCCTTGTCAGGCTTGCTCAAATCCTTTGGTTTACTCATTTGTCCTGCTTCTAACACATCGTCTCTGAGGATACAATGTTTACTTACTAGCTAATACATTCCATCTAATGACATGCCTTGATGAAGAGATGATCAGTGGTCATAATGTTATACCTAGTAAGTGTATGAAAAAGCTGAAATGACTTAAAAGTCGTGAGCTTTTTATTAAGTCATTAAATTGATTTGAATGTATCTGACCTAATGATTTGAATCCTTCCCTGCTGTAAACATAACAAATGTATGCATGTGTGCTAATTACATTTCTCTCTATATATGTATATACATATATAAAGCTTGATGCCTTGGGTTCTAGCCATGAGACGTCTTTTGTTCATTCATCTAAGACGCTGTCTATAACTCAACCTACGTCTCAGTTAAATTGTGTATCTGTATGCTTGTAAAGTCACGAGTGATGAAGTACCTTTCTTAAATTTAAGTATCAGGGATCAGGATTTTATCTTGTAAGCAGCTTGTCAAACACAGACGCTGAATCACTGCAGGAATCATTGTAAGAAATGTGATATTATACAGCTTCAATGGATTAGTATTTTAATGTCTATGATGTGCCGTGCAGTTGATTAACTCCCTGTCTGGGGTGTGTCTGGAGTTCTTCTTTGCTCAGAATAGCCAACAGATTCAGCCACTTTAACTTACTACTTATACAAACTACTTCAGTTTGTGATTCATACTTTTTTGTTTGTTTGTTTGAACAAATTTTCTCCTTTTCCTCTGACCGAACTTGTGAAATTGTGAACTGATTATCACGTCACTACTACCTGGACACTTTATAATCAACACTGGGACACTTTATTAGCACTGTCACTTTATGGTCACTTGGTCACTTTATCATTACTTGGACACTAAGTCACTTTAACAACCAGTCACTTTATTTAAATACATATACAGTTTATTCTCCTTTTTATAACTTACCTTTTCCTACTTTAAATTGTTGTTGACACTTAATGTTTACAATTATTGTTTACATTTAAAATCTATTTTCATTAGCAGTAATTTTGAGTGTTAGGATGGAGTAGTTACAAAGCATTTCACTGTCGGTTGTACTGTGTATAACTATGGATGTGACAAATACACTCTGATTTGATTTTAATTAGCTAATTGTGCCATTTCTATTAATGCTGACCCCACTAAGATTCAGGATAACAAAGCTAACGCACATTTATACCAACATGTGGGAGGCAGCCATATTTATTTTGTCGCCCACTTTTTGCAAGTACAATGCAGTTCAGTTTGTATATGTAGAGAAACACCCTGTTCAACACTTTGTTTCCTTCTCTGTGCAGGCATCATCAACCAGCAGAGGTTGTAATTGCATCATTTACAAGATACTAATATAGTCTATACCACACCTCTGGCAGTCTAAAGACATGCGGTCTGGTTAATTGGACATACTGAAATTGTGTGTGTGTGGTGACTGTTTTAGGTGTTTAGTATTGCATCATTTACGAGATACTAATAGTGTGAGGAACGGTGTTTCCCCACACCCTCCGGTCGTCATGCTCTGACGAGGCGCACCTGAGGGCGTTTGAGGACTAACGGACTGGTGCATAAAATCCTGTGTTTCACCCAGGCTCGGTGCCAGATCATCTTTTTGTTTTCTTGTTTCTGTCGGTGTTTGTATTTTAGTTCTGTCATTAAAACTCAGTTTGGTTAAAGTTAGTCCTCCGTGTCCGGCTCCTGGTGTGTTTGTGGCAATCAGTCCTCAACCCGTTTCCTAACAACTTGAAACGTCAGAATTGAGTCAGAATGGCTCTTATCTAAAACAAATTTTTTGAAAGTGATTCATGGTAAAATATGTAATCACTCTTTTCAATTAGCATCAAGCATAACTGAAGCCACTTCTAAATTTCTGATTTGTCAAAATAATAGATAAAGCACAATATTTTGTGTATTTTATGAAAAACAATCTTTCATGCACTATAAAATTTCACTTCGGAGAGCTAACTAATGTATACAATACATGGTGTAATACAAGTTAAAATGTTATCCAAAGGTTTATTCTGGGAAGTTCCTGATGCAGTGCCATTTAACAATTCAATACATTCACATTCGTTGAAAAAATGGACAATCTTCATTGAAACATTGAAGCCTTTCTTGCCGTTTTGGTAAAAGTAAAACATTTTATTTCATTAAATTATATCAATTAACTTTGAGATACTGCCCATAATAAATGCTATTTAATTACGCATATATTGAACAAAGTGAATGTATTCAGCAACATCTAAGATAAGGATGAATAGCTATAAAAGTACATGACATTAAAGGGCTGAGAGTTGTAGGCATTAACAAAAATAAAGCTAATGCGAATCACCCAATGTTTATCTGTATTTAACTAATTGCTTAGAAATAAAATTGCATCAGTGCTATTCACCAAAAACAAAGAAATTGTTAGTGGTTATCAATTCAAAAAGACTTTTGTTTACTCATAAATGCAATGATATGCTCAATGCAAGCACATTGCAAGTCAGCAGCATGGTAAACAGCTAAGTACGTCATTGTCAAACATTATTGGCTCCATTAATAAGCAAATCCTTTTCCTGCAAGATGAGTTAAAATAACAAGACACCAAGAAAGAAGAAAATAAAAGGAATGAAAGGGGGGAAGCATCAAGCATGCCTAGCATGTGACGGATATTTTCTACAAAAAAAGACCAATAGTTTTCTCAACACCTTCCAGCACGCTTTGTTCTTACTACTGAACTTGTCCCTGGAAATGTGTAATTACAGTCTGTTAATACTGGCTGCCAGTTTCCAAATGATAGCACAAAATCCATGCTTGTTTTTTAGGCAACACAGGACATCAGCATGCTAAAGAACAGAGCAAAGCACAGTGCAGCAGCAGATGCTAATTATGCTGCCACATCCGAGCTGTCCATCAAATTGCAATGCCTAATGAACAAAACCCAGCAAGCAGACTGCTAGCTCTATCCCCCTATAAACAGACACAAATTCTCAAAGTCCACATGGTGTATTCATGTCAGAACAGCAGTGTTTAAAAAGTGTTTATCTCAACAGTTTTTCTACACATAATTGATTGTCATAAGCTGATATTTGAGACGGAACACATTAAAATTAGACTTTAGATGAATCACTGAGGACAAATCTGTAAATCATAGTTTAAGCTCAATTGTCAGTGTCTATGTTTTCCTTGGTTATCCCCATTGGGTTGCTATCATGATGTTTGAAGAGATTTTGGCCAGAAAAGCTCTGCCAGGTTAGTGTGTGTGTGTGTGTAGATGTGTTAAGTGATAACAGAAGTAAGAACATGCTTTGGACATCGTTTGCTTCCTTTTCAATTAAAAATTTCTATACAATGACAGCAAGTTGTTTTCCTCAACCTGTTCTATGTATGAATTATTTATTTTGTTCATAAATCCTGTTCAGATTACCAGTCAGTGTTAAATGTTAACTTGCCGATGTTCCTCAACAGTAAATATACCTTTAAGAAATTACAATAGTTTAACCAGACCAATTGATCAGATAGTGTAATTAACCAGGCATCCTTTAGAGTAAATATTCAATGAAATTTAAATCAGCAGCTAGTAATTTGTAAACTGTAACTACTAATACTAATCTATTGACTGTTTAAATTTAATTAGGTAGACAATGAAATTTGGCATAAGGTCCCAGCTGTTCTTACAATATATAAAACATTTTTAAAACCCACTGTTTTTAGCTTTTTAAAATAATAAAAAAGACCATAAAAAGGACATAAAACAGTCAGAAGATAAATGCGTTTGAGCAGAGCACTCATTTCTGAGAATCAGTGTGAATAGAATTGCATATTGGTAATATAACTGAAAAAGCATAGACAATATAGACAACAACCTAACTATCTCATATGCATTTACAAATATCTAGACATGTACTTTCTCATAAGCAAAAAAAAATACTCCTCTGAATATTAAATTGCCGACAAAGGTCAGATCCCTGACAAAAGATCTGAGAGGGAATGTTAGAAAAAGAACAGAGAAGGGTTCAAATATCTTTGATAGTCTCATTATGGTAATGAAAGAAGCTTATGTAATATTCATGAGGTGTACCTAGCAGATGAAAATTGTTAATAATTGTTCTGCTGACAAACATGGAAGGAAGCGAAAATATGTTTCAGAGGTTGTGCATAATGACATCTTTACATTTTACCCTAATTGTTTGTAGACAGTTAAGTGCAACTAAATTACTTCCATATGTCGGAGCATACGCAGAAGAAGGGCTGGAGTTTTACCTTTCTCAGACAGCTGTTTGGCAAAAACGTGTAGAAACCTTGTCATCAGTATCTAATTACAAAGTCCCCTTTTCTTGTAATTACACCACAGATTAAACCTATTCATTTATTCTCTAACATAAAATAAACCAGCAACTAACAACTACAAAGCCTTTTAAGCTGTTCCATAGAAAACAAAAAAAATGTACTTATCAGTCATTATTGTTTGCAGAACTTGCTTGGTCTGCAGAGCCTTACTAGAATCTAGTCTTATAAGTATACCCAACAGTTAAATGTGTAGACCTATGAGAAGTCAGTCTGAAACAAATTATTGGTAACACTCATCAGAATGTAGATGAGCTGCCATAAAATCAGAGAGGCATGCGTGCCAAACCAGGCCTGTCAGGAAATCAGGATGTTTTGATTTTCTCTGAAAACCACACTCAATTCAGATTAACCTATACAAGACTAAGATACTTAAAGCATTTGTGGAGGCCCTTAAGGCTATCTGGAGAACAATTATCCTACATACTCAAGTAGAGAATGCAGCGTAGTCTAAGCATTTGATTTTAAATGGCAAGTCTGTGTAGCAATGAGCAATTTTCATCAATTACCTTTCAGCCTACATGGAAGAAATGTGCTGCCAGGGGTGCATCAAAATTGCTGGATGGTTAACAAAACATAGACGAGGTCTCCTCTGGTTGACATGAACAGCATGGTAAAGATTTTACAGAGGCTGGCCTTTTCACATACTGCCTTCTCAGCCAAGGCATCCCATGCTCCCTGGAAACCACTGTTGACAGGCTGATGTCCATCTGCTGTGAGAAACAGCTACAATCACAGCCCACACCTGCATACCATTTCACCACCCTGATCACAGACTTGCCAACCACCAATGGACAGCTGCAATTCAAAGAAATAAGTGCCATTCTCCTCCTAGAATGTTGTGTTACTTTGTACTAGCTGTGTAGTATGTCTTGGTATTCTGCACCATGTTAGATTGACCGCTGGGTAAGTTTTTGTGATTATCAAGTAGACAAAGAAATCAGTTTCCATGTGTTTTTTTACAAGTTGCCCATTTTTGCTGATTTGAAGAGCAAAATTAGACAGAGGCTTGTTTGTATTATGTCAGAGGGTGACTGGCAGAAACTGTTAGTAATTGCGTAAATGCTGTCAAAGCTGTCCATCACTCCTTTCTCATCTTCTTCCTCAAGTTCTCATAATATTTTTTTTCTGAATTGCAGAAAAGCTGTCATTTTAGCACTTGAACTAGTAAAAATACTTTACCTTCAACTCTTAGACTTCTCAGAAAGACGTGAAGTAAAACCACTTCATACGCAGAAGGCTCCAGTGGCAGCGCAATGTTTACATTCTTTCATAGTTAAACTGTCAAATTTTGATAATTTACTGTTTGCTTTATTTTTAAGTGCTGGCTTAAAGACAAAAAGCTTGAGCTGTTCTTTTATGCCATCATGTTGCACGATCAATATTTTACCCAATTTGTGGCTTGTAGATGTTTTCCTCATATTTTGTTTGTTACTTTGTTTTAACTACTCCTTTCTCCTTATATACTTGTAATTGATTGCCATCATTTTTCTAGTGAATTTATATTCATATGCTTGTCTTACCTTGATTAAATATTTACAAATTAATTCTATTTCCATTTAAGAAGATGTACGGAACTTTCTGAAAGCAGGTTCAGTTGACCTATTACTGGCTGGTATATTATGCTATCAAGTCACATTATTATTATGGCATTAGCATGTTGTTTATAGGCTGTTTCTGTTCAAGCAAATTAAACGTTTCACACCCTGAAATAAACACAGAGCAGACCCGCATTTTGAAGTTCTGACCATAATTGGTGTTCTGAACCTAAAGATATTTTTCAATAGAAAACTGCAGTGGGACAAACTGATGGATTAAAATCGTCTCTATCATGCTATGCATTAAATAAATAAGTTCAGACACATATATGTTTTATTGTGTGTACATGTTTCACCTGAACAACACAGGATCTGATGAATTATGCATTCGTTTCGGAATTTTAAGAGATGATAATGCATAAATTACACACAACTTCATCACAAGAATTTTACACTACTTACGTTCTCACACCACTCATTCAGCAGTTCTGGAAAAGCATTTTGATTAGTTAAATAAGCTGTCCATCTAATGGTGTCAAATCTGTGTGCCGTAACATTTAGCTCACTGTGTAGTATTGTGGCGACATATTATGCAAAATCCACTTTTTGGGTGTTTTTCTATGTCCATGTGAATCCTTACTGCTCCTATAAACACTCCAAGTTTGAATATATAATAACAAATATTTAGGTGTCAGGAAATGCAAGCTGTTTTGACTTTCACAGTATTGTGACACAATCAACTGACTTCAAACATCCTTAGTACCACTCACCATTCAGTTTTCAAAGGCCATATCTCATATCTATGCACATACATAACATAGATCCATCTATAACATAGATGGATTTGAAAACTTTAGGTATAAACAGCAGGATTATACTGGGTGAGGGATATGTACCTACTGTTAGTGGTAAATAGTAGTTTAGAGTTTTAGGTTGATAGCTGTATTGGTCATGGGACAAGCTGACTGCTAGCACAGTATTTTGCCATTTCATAAAACAGAAGGTGTTAAGACCTCTGTTTTTAATTTTTTAAACACGATTAAACACGCAGGTCATTAGCATCAAATTGACATTGTTCAAAACAGCGTATTAAGAAAAGTGTTTAAACTTGCAATAATTTAACTAGTATTGTGAGTAATTATGTGCAAACGTGTTGTAAAGCCAATAGACTTATTCTAACTTGTTTAAAAATATGTATAATGTGTTTGAACTCTTGTAATTTAACAGATCTAGAGATGTTACAGAGAAAAATGTACACATAACAAAACATAGGATTCAGAACTTTTTTATTAACTACAGATGAAACAGACAAATTTGTCTGTGACTGGTGTCACTAAATTGAAGGAAAATAATTTACATTTTAAATAAAATTGTATATAACTGTTAGCATTTGGTGTGGTAGAAACACTGGTAGAAATCCAATAATAAGGCCATATACTGAAAAATAATGCTGTGTTTAAAAGAAAGTATAATCCTATACTTACAAAAAAGTCCTCTACTCCACCTGGGGCCCATGTACAGGTGCATAAAACTTTTAATAGTGATTAATGAAGTACAATTTTTGTACAAAATTTTGAAAATGTGCAGGTTAAATTACTGACCATGCATATTTGTAACTAATTAATAGTGTCTGTTTTTATAACATTTGTTGCTAATTAACGGTATAGATGTAACATAAAGCAGAATCTATAACCAACTGAATCTTTTTATTCTGCACAGTAATTTGTAACATAAATTTAGCTCTATTCTGTACTACTTGGGAGTCTTTGCTGAGTTACCTTAAAATAGTAGTAACATGGGGTATTTATCGCTGTTTATTATCCAGCTTGTGTTCGCTTTCATGGAGGAGAACTAATTTATAAGTTATTTAATGGGTGTCAAATTTCTTTCCTAAAAGGTTATCATTGTTACACGTGGACAAGAATCTGAGTCAATGTTAACTTTGTTTCCAGGCTAATTTACTGCTCCCTTCTGGCCGCAGTGCAAAAATATAATCTCAGTATTTTACAAAATGCTATGTGAGGAAGATTTATGGTCTTATAATAACTGGACATACTAAAATCAGTCTTATCATACAACTGCATGCAAATATTATTTCTTTTACTGATGTTAAGTCTGTCTCAGAATCTTTTTAATTTTGTCCTTTATAATGAAATGTAATATAAATAAAATTTAATTTTCTATATTTATAAGTGGTGGTATGGTGACACAATGGGTAGCTCTGTCACGTCAGAACAAGAAGAACCTTCTATGGGACCAGGATCCAACTGCTATGGGACCAGGATCTTTTTTTGTAAAGGCAGTCAGGCCAACTGAAGCATGTGTGTGTGTGTGTGTGTGTGTGTGTGTGTGTGTGTGTGTGTGTGTGTGTGTGTGTGTGTGTGTGT
>JAOUQU010000036.1:1954432-1999410 GCA_028566735.1 Ammoglanis amapaensis | reverse complement strand
CAAGGACCCAGCAGTGTAGCGGAGTGTAGCAGAGCCTGGATTTGAACCCCCAACCTTTGGGTTCCCAGCCCAATGCTTTACTCACTAGGCTACACTGTCCCTAAGGACTCGAATGCCTGATTCTTCTGCCTACATAAAATATTTTGCTGATTAATAGCAAGCAAGCAAAGAAACTGTTTCTCTGTAAGAAAATATTCTGAAAAATGATCCATGACAATGAAGTGGGTTTGGAAATAAAGAATCACGAGCTTGTACATGCAGCACCATTCACATAGAGACATAGAGACATTTTTATGCCAGTTCTCTCTTCGTTGAATGTTTAGGAATTATATTAAGGCACATCTCATGAGGCACTTGTCATGGAAATTCACCACTTCCAACATCTGGGAGCATTCCAAGTTTCTCTGGTATGCATTAAGATCAGAGCTTTAAACCAACTACATATCCATATACTTTAAATGTCAGACAAAAGAATCCTATTGGCTGCAAAAAAGGGAAAAAAAGCTCCTTGACTGCCCAAAAAGCTCAGTTGGCCCTTATTCCTCTTGAAGTTGGGGTCAAGCTCTCATTTCCTGTAGCTGTTCAAAAGAAATTGTGCCGAGGGCTTCAGTGTTCCCTGGGGAGTCAAAACAGCTCTCCAGGACACTGCAGTTAGGACCTGACACTGTCGACACCCAGAGGAGGCATACAGGACTAACACCAAACCCATAAAGGACACAGTGTGTATGAAGGGAACTCATTAACCTGACCCGGCTGTATGTTTAACAGACACTCTCTTTTCTCTCATAACAGCTCATTAATTAAGACTTGTTTGTCTAGGAAAATGTAGTCATGAATCAAACACCAGTTTCTAGTTATTGATTTGATCTTAAACATCAAACAGCGTAAAATAAACAAGATTTAAAACATCTTATTCAGAACAATGTTGCCGTGCTTCTGCTGTATTGCTTTTAATGATACTGCAATATGTTAGGAGATTTTTAAAAATGATTAATTAAAGAAAAAACGTTTAAACACAGTTAACTCCTTAATTCTCATTTTCATAAAAGTTTTACCTTTGATAAAATACGACAATCTGTAATTTGTTTTGTTTGTTTTATTATTCCTACTTGTTTAACCCAATCTGTGCATTGAAACACACATTAATGCAGACTAGTGAACACACACTAGGGGGCAGCAGTGAGCACACATGCCCATCTCACTTGGCAGCCCTAGCATGCAGGAAACAGTTCGGTGTCTTGCTTAAGGGCACTTGTTATGACCTGATGACTCTCGGAAATGAGCCTGCAACCTTCCTATCACAAGCCCAGTTCTATAACCACGAGGCTACAGTTGGCCCCATTGATGCCGCAACAAGATTGTCAACTGAAAATTATTTCATTGTATTATATGTCAGGTAAGCAAACCTCAAGAAAATGCTGCACTTCTTTTTTTATCTTTTTATTTTATTTCTGTATAACATTTTACAAAATAAATAATATCCATGTAAAAGTTAGACAATTACAATGAGTTTGGTACACCTTAGTCCCAGATCCTTTAATAGTATTATTAGTAGTAATAGTCGGAGTAGTTTCTACAAATGATGTGCAGTCCCTAATAAAATAAAAGGAAAAGCCTTATCATTACCAAACATGGTGCAAATGCATATTGAATATGAGTACCAAAATAAAGTTTTTGCATAATTGTAATCTACAATCATTTAAAAGAAACCTGAACCAGATTTCTACAAATGTTGGCAAAGGTCAAATAAATTACGAGCATATAAAAGCATCACTGCTATAATTCATGATTTATAACCTGTTTTCACATTAACTTTTTGCAAGAGCTGGTTACATGATATGAACAATCGCCACAAAGTCTAAAGTCAGTAGTTATTTCATAAAGGAATTATAATATATAAATATATTTATTTTTGATATTACATGCATTAATAGTTACTTGAATTAGTGCGCTGTCAACAATTACTTTTGTGGCTAATTTTGCAGCAGAAACCTTAATTTTATATTGCTTCCATTTCCTCCATGTTTTTTTCATTTTTTCTTAAGTTCACATTAGTGTGTTTTACAATGGCAAATCGCATTTAATGGCTTACTGAGTCGAGTCAGTAAAGCACAAGATTGATATAATTCATACAGAATGTGGTAGAATGTAAAACACATGTGCTTTGATGGTATAATTCTTTTATTGTTAGTTTGTGTTAAATTAATACTTTGTGTCTGAAAGCCTTTAGAAATCTATTTAAATTCTACATTGGATATATATATATATATATATATATATATATATATATATATACTTTGAACAGCCTGTTTAACATCCTTTCCATGTGCAATCAAAGTAAACATTTTAAGGTTGTCTTATAAATTATGACAATAGAGAATAAGATAATTACATACATGTTCGAAAGTTATAATTTTACATAATTTGCAGATGTTTAATCCCTTTTAACTTAAGTGTCTGAAGTTTTGAAGGGTCCAGTTTAATTGGACATCAGTTTTGAGCCTGGCAAAGCTAGAATTAATACTTACAGCAGCTACACCAAAGTCATTAAATAATGGGGCCATACAGCAAAACACTGGATAACTGTTTCTGTTTTACAATTGTGTATGTCTTGGCTAATATTAATTAGTTATAGAAATATAATAACAATACATTTACTTTCTACATATTGCATGTCTTTTCTGTTCAACTTCATTTCATTTGTTCATATGTTGTACATGCATTTCTGTTTGTTAACCCTGCAACAGATTTGAAAAAAAGCTGGGATAATTTATGTATAGTACTGAGGTTTTTAAAAAGCTAAATCAATGTCATCAGGTGATTGTAAACACGGTTGGTACAAAAGCAGCACACATAAATGATTAGGTCAGAGGATCTTCAATTTGTCAACTATTATGTGAAAAAAATATTGAAATGTTTTAAATACAATGAAGCTAAAAAATATATTGAATGAGATTACTTCATCCCCCCTTACAGTACCTAAAAGTATTAAACAGTTAAACTTCTTAAAGAAGTCATGGTGAATTTCATTGCATAAAGACTAAGGCCACTAGTTTAAGCTTACAAGGAAATGTATGTTGATGTCAAATGAATCTGGTTGATGTCAGATGAATATTTTTTAGTATAGGGTGGCACAGCACAGCCAGATGTCCTGAGTTTGGTAAAGCATTTGCATGTTCTCTCTCCAGTTTCCTTCAGTAGCCCAAAGACATGCCATCAGGTTAATTGGAAATAGTAAAATTGTATTCGCCCAGTGCGTGTTCCACCGTGACCCATGAGCAGTGGTAAAAATAGATAATGGATGGATCTATGTTGTTATAATTACTGTTTTATTTTGATTATTCTGTTTTCTCATTTACATATTTTAAATACAAATTCTATGAAAACTAGATTTAGTGTGTGACTAAATCTTCTGCAAACTTGAAAACATGATTCTTTTTATGATGTTAATTCAAGATGATGATGCTAGATTGTCGAGAAGTAGCATAAGCCTGTATTAGTAAAACCTTTGTGCAATTGCTTTTTGTTGGAACAAGAAAACATCTATTCGAAGAAAAAATATGTTGTTATTTCTGATGTAAAAAGTGTATTAAAGTCATTAAAGACTGTATTACTTCTCCAATGCTAGTTTAATTTAGTTCAAAGAAGCTTTATTTGTCAAATCTATATACTTATTGTATACATTAACACAGTTGTCTCCATGCTTGAAAAATAAAACAAACTATCATACAAACATAGATAACAACTTTTCTGTTGTTAAGTGAGGTCGATGAGGATTATTGTTTGTAATAATTGCAGTATTAGAAATGGACAACATGCAGAATGTTGTGTAAAAGCAGCTTCAATTAACTTTAAAAATAATACATAATGTTTAATTTGTATGTGATAAGTACAATGCAAAACATGATTACATTATTGCAGCTAAACATTGCCATTATAGTTATACCACTGTTTATGTGACTTAGCAGCACTGGAAGCTTTAAGCAATGTCTTAGAGTAAATATTTGCAACTTTATAACTTAACTTTTGAAGCTTATTTCATGTTGAATAGTTAATTCTGTAAAATGCTTTCTTATTAAACATTGTGATGTGCAAACCTACTGCATTTTGCAATAAACCAAACTGTCAGTGTTTTCTGTCAGTGTTGCTGTCAGAGAAATTTCATTTCTCTGTTCCTATGGCCGCCTGTTTTAAAGTGGCAAGATGGTAAGTCACTGTATTACCCTTATGAGGGTGGATTTATTTTAAATTCTTTAATCCTTTAATGTTGGGTTTCACTGTAGCCTATCAGCATTTGAGTGACAAGGGAGACTCTGCAGCCGTCTTTACGGGGCAGATGAAAAGTCACAGAGCCTTTAAGTGGCATTTGACTCCTTTAAGCCGAAAAGGGAAGGGAGAGAGAGAAAGGTCTGGAACCCAAACAATCAAAACATTCACCCCAAAAAGTGCAGCACTCAAAGAGAACACCTAATGGGAAAATTATTAAAGAACTATTTGCAGTGCACCTGAAAATACCTTTAGTGGAATTATGTTTGGCAACCTAAACTACTTTGAAGTAAATGGACTGGCAATAAAAATTAGGCCTTCATTAAAGAACTGTGCCTTTCATATAGAACTAGTTGCCGCTGGAAGGGTCAGGAAAAACTATGCAGTGCTAGGCTCAGCAGTGGGGCACAGATGGAAGCAATTTCCCTGATTCTCTGCTGTTTTATGATTTTCTCCCTGAACGTTTCTTTCCTTCTACAGTGCACAGCCCTTCTTTTATGTACGTATTTAGGAAATTAACACTAACCGACAAATTACTTTGTAAATACAGGAGTATAACTTTAGAATGCTGAAACCATGACTTGCTTATAGACTTGTAGGCAGGTCAACAAAGAAATCTTTGATAGTTCTTTAACTATGTCTGCTCTGAAACAGACTACAGTTTATAAACTGCAAACGTGTTTAATACATGTAATGTGCATTTGTTTGCAGCATCATATCTTTTACATACCAAGGTAGAGTTTTACTTGCCATCTTTATGTGCCTCAAACTTCTAGCCTTAAGTTATTTGTATTCACAGAAAAGATAAATAGTGCCTCAAATTAACTGCTGCAATCTTTTGAAACAACTAAAGACTTTACAGATTTGTGATCTGGTGATCTAAGGTAATTACATAACAACTTACATTTGAAAATCACATTGTAAAAAAAATTACTGTACTGATTAAATTACTGATACTTATCTCCTAATAATAGTGATTAACTAGTGATTTTAATCTGTCATTCTGAAGGCTGATATTAATGGCATCAATCTCTCAGAACAATAAACATTTAATATAAAAGGACTTTTGTCTGGCCAGATGGGGCACTTTAAAAAACAATGAGCGTTATTCTTAACATCTTAACTCTTACAACTGAAGTGACGAATAACACAAATATTACCTTTTTTAATTGGATTGTTTTGGCCCATTAACCCTTTACCAAGCAGCAACATGACATTTGTAATGAAAATAAACAAGGTCTGGTGTCTGGTGTTGAGTTTTAGCTTTTTTTCCAAAAACAAATACATGCATACAATAAAAAGCAGCTTTGGATTTAAAAGTTCTCTATGTTGGTAATATTAATCATATCCTAGTGTCAGTATGGGTCACATCACGTTAGTTTGAAAACACAAAATTGCCTGTGACTGTGTTTGACAATCATATTGAATGATAAAGTAAGACAGTCAACCAGAGATTAGGGGTTCAAATCCAGGATCTTCCACGCAGCCACTATTAGGTACCGGTACTTGAGCAAGACCCTTAATCCAGGGATGCTGTACAATGGCAGATCATGCACTCTAACCCCAGCTTCCATGTAAAAATAAAATAAAACAATGTTTTTTTGTATTGCACATCTATATATGTGTCATGAAAAATAAAGGCTTTATATTCTAATCTAAATATAAATCAATCATCACGTTTAATCCAAATAATAATAATAATTAAATATTTTTTACACATTTCTGAATTCTGTTTTCTTTACCAAATGTCAAAAAAATGTTATTCCATTATTAAACTGGGCATGGCAACCAGTTTCAGCCTCTGTAAGACAATGATTTAAAACAGGGTGAACAATTCTTCTCTGTATTTCATCTGGGACACACATATGGACATGGACTCACCTCCCTCTTCCTCTGTTTTGTCCGACCAAACAGACAATCCAATAGACAACCGTGAACACATTTTTTGTACAAAAGCATTTGCAAAATGTGAAAGACAATGAGAAATGCTGGTGACTTTGTATTTTTTCAATAGTATTACACTTTTCTGGCATTTATATATATACTGCTGTATGATAAGTACTAGTAAAGTACTTATTTTTGTCAACATATAGACATAACTCTTATTATATACTGTGTTGTGTACAGCTCTTTACTGGTTGAGGGGGGGGGTCGTTGGTTGATAACTGCTGTGTGATTGCATAAAAATGTGCAGCTATTTATTAGGAGCAAAACTTGTATGCATTTCTTTTGTGTACTTAAATGATTAAAAACAATTTCCACTAGAGGGCAGTTCACAACCACATCCTTCTCATTACAGGCAAGAACAATTAGCAGTTCATGTGGTCAGTGCACACAGTGAGTTTAATACTTAATAATGAATTATAGGTCGATTTAACATTTTACATCAGCGTCCAAGTGTAGACTAAGGTCTTTAAGACATAGTTGTATTTGGCACAAATACACTCTTGACACAAGGGTACATACCATAGATAAGTCACTAATCCACTATTTCATAAAAAATGAATGTTATAGCCCAATAATGCAGGGACTTGGCTATAAAGTCAACACTCAACAAATACAATACACACATTGTCTTTGGAATAGAAGGCAGTCTGTAGATTTACTTTCTTTTGGCAATAATCATTCCTATTGTCTGTATGAGATGATGGCTTGGACATCAAAAGCTATACATTATTATAACCTGCTAGATTCATTGTAAGAATATGCACCTGGTGTAAATATGTGTACTTAAATGTACAATTACAAGCTTGATTCATGACACTTCTAGTTTAAATTAAATAGAATTACAATTTAGTGAATAAATAAAATACATTTAATATATTGAAAAGATCATTTCAGTTACATATTAATGCATATAATTGTAAATTATACAACAGGATTAGTTTTTTTCTTACTGCTTTTTCTATTTCTTACTGGGGCACTGCTCAGCACTTTGAAGGTAATACACAAGCAGTATATCTTTAAAGCTATGTTCTAGTGTTACCACGAATGCTACAGAACTTGACATTAATTATGCATCAAAAACACACAGATGTTGACGTTAATGAAAGAAATTTTATACATGCCAGTCACGGTATCTGCACCAGAATCACCGGGGTATCCTTGCTTAGGATACATTCTTCTATTGCTACAATATCATTTGTACAATGACAATAGCTTTTAGTAACCCTGGGGAAACACTGTGAAAATAGGATAATTCAATTAATAATAAAATCATGATTTGTTCATAATTTACATAATACCAAATCTTCGTTTTTGCTTTTCAGAATTTTATGTGTACCTGCTCAAACTGCATAACTCTAACTATGAAAAGTTTAAACAGTATGGAGAATGCAAATAAAAAAATATTTTTGTTCTCACACTCAAATGATGTTTTGGCATTTAGTGTATAAACTAAGAGAATGTGTCTTTGGTCAAATTTGACCCATTCTTCCTACAGCATGTTGGCAACTGTACAGTTTTGTTGATGTCGCATTTGTTGTTTCAATATTCTCCACACATTCTACATTGGGGAGAGATCATGGCTGCAGGAAGGCCAGTCCTGTACCTGTACTCTCTTCTTCTGCATCCATGCCATTTTAATGTCTGCAGCCTCTGGGTTTGCCTGTTTTTTTGTTTTTTGAAACATGGGTAGATCCTGGCATGTATAGATCATTACGATTTGTTGTTTATAGCTATCTGTGTGTTTTTTTGTGTCTTTGTATGAGCATATAAAATACCTCTTTTTTTTTCAAAAATAGATCTGATATACTGATTCATCAAGGCTGATGGGTGGTTATAGTAATAGTTCTTAAATTACTAGACTAGTAATCCGAAGATACTAAATCCTGAAAATGTTAATTGCATTTTTTTACAGTTGCAACTTTTCAGATTTAGATCTGTTTTTCACTTTGGTTGCGCCACATAATATTCAACGTAGGTCACAGCTTTTCCAGAACCACCGCTTAGTTCTTAAATGTAGAAATAAGCAAAAAGTTAAAAAAATGTTCCCAAAACTAATTTAAAATAAAACAAAATGAAATTATTTTCAGAAACACTCGAGATGAAATTTAGAACAGGTGAACAGCTACACTGATGGGAATTGTGATTTACTTGCATGGTGGAGGACAAACGTGTTACAAACAGTAGATTGCAGCTCATACTGTATTAAATGGCCAAAATATAAATGCATTCTCTTATTTATAGCAATACCCCAATCACCTTAAAAACTTTGTTTGGAAAATGTATTGCAATAACAAAGGTATGTGAAATATCTTCTTTGCTGATAATTAGTCATGTTAAAGACGTCAATTTTGTATTTCTACATAAATACCTAACTGGTATATTAGACTATTGACAGTTCCTTGTATCATGAGTACTATATTAGAAACTTTACACCGCACAAAGGGCCCTGTACAAAACCTGATTATAAGTAAAACACCTGTTACGAGTAAAGCCTTGCTGGATCACTATGTCAATATTAATGCCTTTCCTGTTAAGCTATAAACATTTGGCATGTATATTTTTAAACATAGTTTTTGGAACCAGGCAAACTTGTGGATCATACCTGACTTTGCTGTTTTTAAATTACAGCAGTAACTTTGTGTCTGGTTGATTTAGTGCTTAAATAGAAACGTTTTTTTGCACCGGTGATGTATTACAGTTTATGAAAACATTTAGGTAAAGTAATTAGAATAGAAACTTTATTATATAAACTATTAGTCAGTGACTGATATGAATGAATCTTTTGAATACTTTTAGCCAGTGGCACATGAACATACCGATAATTAAGAAAATATAGGAAGCACACAAGTCAGTCCAAAACCACAAGCTTGCGTATGATAGGTTTTTAATGTTGAAAGATAAATGTTAAACTAAAACATTCTATGGCTAAAGGGAAAAAATATAGACAGCTGTGAAATCTTTTAGTTAAATACTGTGACCAGACAGGGAACATTGGCTATGAGACTGGTGGCAACTGATGGACGAACAGCAACAAGGGGAGAGATCACTACTGCAACCCAACCACGTGATGAGTGAGGCTGAATCGTTTGAAGCAGCACTCATAAAGGGTCACTTGGCATCTGGCACCACAATGAAAACACATCACATACTTGCACTGTAAGAGTAGATTTGATCCAGAGACATTTTTAAGAAGTGGACCGAGACCCTGCAGGGCTTAATTGAGCAAACAGCTGTAACATGACATCAGCTACAAGCTTTTTGATATCACTCAGCTGCAGTTTCACTCTTAAAAGGCTCCATCAGTGCCGTGACAGAGCGTGGCAGAATGACAAGTCTCTCCTGTGCTTGAGGCAGCCAGCTGGTGAAGTTCACACTTAAAGAGCCGCTCTGCAGGTCACTAGTGTGATACTGTCATAATACACTTATTTTCCTGCTTTTTGTCAGCCTGACTGACATGTAAATTATCAACTGACACTAAGGCCCTTCACTAAACTATCGTTTACAATCTGTCATTTAGCCCTTGTATGAAGAAGAAGGAAAACACTTATTTAGCACAAGTCCACTAGCTATAAAAAAAAATATAAACATCATAAAAGTTAAATTACAATTACAGTTTTTCAAAAGCTTTTTAAAAGCCAGTTCAGAGGAACTCCAGATCATCTGTACAAAAATGTGTTTAAGTAGAAGATACATGAAACCAAGAAAAAAAAACTTTTGAAGGAGAAATTGATCTGCTGAGATCAGTCACATGCAATCCAAGAACCAACAAAAATTTCATTTAACTATTATTGGGCGCTGACATGTAAGAGAAAATAAGCCTCTGCTTTAAACTTTGTTATAAATCACTTGAACAAAAATATCAGAATACACTTAAAAGGCTATAAAGATATAATCTAATGCTATAATATAATACATAGCTAGGTGTTTGGTTCACCAATTAACTCTTTTTAAAACTGGTATTCTATCACAAACATAATAGATTGATAGACAGATAGACAGACAGACAGACAGACAGGCAGACAGAAAGAAATATATCAGTATGTACAAAAATCATAATAATTATATGGACCTATATAACATCAGTCCCACTAACACTGATGTAAATTGTTTTTATCATCATTATTGTTATAATTGTGGCTGATGATGCAGGTGGTGGTGCAGTTGTCAAGGTACTTGTGTGTAAAACTGCACTAGCAAAATATCACTGGTATTAAATCACCAGTGGTGCTATTGGATAGTCTGATGTCTACAAACAGACATAATTTGTTATGTCTTGAGGGGTGGCTGAGGCCCCGTGGTAAAACCTTTGAAAAATTGTGTAAAGAGAGAGAGTGTGTGTGTGTGTGTGTGTCAGCTGTACATTTAACAAGAGACAGAAGCTAGAAAAATATTAATAAATATATTTTGTATCCTAGCTGGAGTCTTTGAGACCCTAAACAAAAATGCATCAATTAGGGGGAGTTTGGAACAAAACATAAATATGTCATGTTAGTTTCAAGCTTTTATAACATTTGTGAAAGTCTTGATTTGTCTAAGTAATTGGAAAATGATAGTTTGGGGCGACAATAAGAAGGCTCTCAGTGATTCTAAATTTTATTCACTGGCCATAAAGCAGAAATGTTTAGAAATCTTGCTCAAGAACTCAATAGTGGCTGTGAAGCAGAGCCTAGCTTGAGGCCCGATCTAGCCCAATGTTCTACCGACTAAGTTACACTGTCCCCAATATCCAAACAGCTTTGTGCTCGATGCTGAATATCAGGTCATATTGCTTTTGTATTTTTTGTTCATTTTACTTATGGAGTAGCATAATTTTCTGCTAGCACACCAGTGCAGACATGATAATTCCCTGATGACATTGATTGGCTGGGTGCCACCTTAACCACTAAGATACACAAACAGTGCACTGCAGTTTACAATAAATAATAATGTCCTTACAGATAAAATGTAATTAAACTGTTTAAAAAAGTTAAAAAATTATAGTGTAAATCACGTTTTAGAATAGTCATTGTTAAATGACAAAGCAGCTTTACAGAGTTAAAGGGCCTCAAGACGAAAGTATAAAGTTTAAGACATTTTAAATTCTTGGTTTAAAAAAAAGAAATACATAATATGGGTCCAAAGGCAAGACAAAACGAATGTCAGGGTACACTGGTCCTTGTGAACAACATACTAGCCACATATACAATTTAAGTATTGACATGGCTGTTACGATTCAAAAATTTTTCAAAAAAATGAAAAAAGCAAAAAGTATTTCCTTCTAGTTAGTTTCTAAATTGTATATGATTCGCTGACATCACAAGATGAAAATGTGCCACAAGCTCAGCAAATTACAGGACAAAATGATGAATTGGATAAAATTGGAGGAAAGAAAACAATCAAATATTAAGAGGGTGCACTTTTCACTTTGACATTAAGGGTACAGTAAGTAATTACCAAAGAGGAACGCCATCATTTCTTCCATTTAGTGTAAAAGTAATAAAAGGCATGTCAGAGTCCTTGGTATGATAGAGGGCCCTGGTCGTTCATTATGCACAGGATCCTTATGTGATTCACTGGACTAATAGGGACAATCTGTAGGAAAATAAGGTCATTATTATAATGAGAGTAGTGATAACAAGGCTTATGTTGCTAACTTGTTTTCTTTTAGCCTTATTTACGGTGATGAACAAAATAGAACCATTAGATTATAGCCTTTCTTTAAATTAAATTTGTGAGAGGAGGACATGCACCTTGTGCTTTAAATTCATAAGGGATAAATCGAAATGTGATTAAACTTTTGCAATTAGGTCTTCATCTGAGCATGTTGTTTCATGGAATATGGTTTTCTTCATTCGATTGTGTTAATGGCATAAAAGGGATATTAATGGCATAAAAAGGGATATTTTGACTTATTATAAATATGTTACCAATGGTTTGTTGTATCATGTTGTTTTTATTAGCCTTCTGTGTTCACATACCTAATTGTATTCACTAGGATATGTGCCAGCAGGCTTGATTAACTCTTATAGTTGTCTTTAATCACTGAATAATCTTTTTTAAACTAAATTCTTAAAGTGTATTTGCAAACTTTGCTGGTGTTAATGAATAATTGCTTCTAGACATGTCTGGTTACTTTTAATATCACACTTTTCTATTAACACATACTGCTCATATATGAACAGCAGTCAAGAGAAAATAAAAGTAAGCTAGGGATCCAGGCCATCTATGGATTTTTCACTGCTATTTAAGCAGTTTGGCCCAACTTATAACGCTGCCATTATTTAAACATCATGTCAGGCATCATGTCAGACACGGATAAAATTGTTTTACAGACCCTTTCTCTATCTGCCGAAGAAGAGGATTTGACAGGTCAAATACTTTTAGATCCCTGTACCTATTTCTGTAAGTAAAGTATATGTCATTCAGACAGTTGGTAGTGATTGAAGGTACCTAATTAAAGTATTTTAAAGAATATGTCTATAAAGATTGATGAATTTTTATCATTAAAGTGTTTAGTTTACTGTTAATGTCTTTTTGGTCTATATGTACCGGTAACTCATTTGTAGCTAACATTTTGTAGTGATGAATTTGCGGATCAGCCATGTACTTTATTCAGATTTTTAAAAATCAGATTTTGATGTTATGATGTTATGTTATACTGCTTTTTGTTGCCAATTTCCATGTTCACCTGCCTGATCCATCATTGATAGCGTGGTGCGAGTAACAGATGACAGGGAGCACAAAAAATGATGGTATAGCATGGGGAAGCAAATGAATTAATTTGACAATGAATAAGTGACAGCTGTTTCTCTTTCTCTCTCTCCCTCTTTCTCTCCCTCACTCCCTCCCTCCCTCTTTCTCTTTTTCTCTCTCTTTCTCTATCCCAGACAGCTTTAAGCACGCTGGGGAATTAAACTGTAGCTCGGGCAAAGATGAATGCTGCTTTAGTGTTGCTTTATTTACATGATAATTAGTTGGCAGTAGCACATATTTAAAATTTTTGAATTTAACGTATTATGTTGCATTCAAACACTAAAACATAAATAACTGATTTTTGAAAGAGTTAAAACAAAGATTTGAAACATATAACACTTTATTTTATGGATGCATTTTTTTTGTTATACAGAAATAGCTCTTGTCTTTTTTGCATCGCTTTAAATAATAGAACAACTGATGACAGAGGGAATGTCGCCTCACATACCTGCCTTGAAAGTCTTCAGTCATCACCAATGCCATTTATACTCCACCACAGACAAACACTGAGCTAACACCAAATGATACCATCAGCAAACGTTATGTAAAACTCATCGTCTTTGGGGACTTTGTTACTGGAATCTTAGTTATGTCTAACTTATACCAGCATGTTACTCGTCCAGTGCTAACCCTTCTCTTTGAAAACGATAATCATGCATCTTTATTTTGCTGGTATATGAACAAGGGTAAGAAATATTACATTATTCAATTAAATGTGAAATTATATAAGGTAATTGTCAAGGACTTGAAATCTTTAGGCTGTTGACTTATGTTGTTCATACCCAAGACAACCGATATTATTATTCCCATGGTCACTGTTGAAGACATTTTCAATTAGAAAGTGTGTATGTAATCAAAAAGGCTATGAAAGCGCACACCACTGTGCTTGTGTTTAGTTTAAACTAGGGATATGACATGTTTCTATAAAATAAGAAAACGTGTTATTAGCCCCTGTCCTGATGATGATGATATTTGTCCTGACAAAGATATAATAATAATCCATTGATTACTTGAGCTTTGCTTTACAGTAACCTCCTGAAAAGCAGCAAGCAGAATAATATTTAAGTGTGAAACAATTTGTTATTGTGATATTTCTATCAGTAGTTAATTAGTTTTAAGCAAGTGCTTTTCTTTAAGATCAAATAAAACTTTTCCTTCCGAATAACGTTGTCATCCAAGAATAGTTTGAATCCTTCTATACCACAGGATACAAAATTATCAATGTTTTTTTATGAGGAAGAAGAAGGTTCCATTCTCTGTTCAGTGTGTGGATTATTGGGTCCACAACTTTGTCAGGTTTCTCTGGTTTTTTTTGTGTGTTTTTTTTTTTTCAAATTAATTGGGAGTTTTTAATTATTGCCCAAGAGTAAAGATAGGTAACAGTAATGATGGGTCAGTTTTAGTTTTCACCTGATACTCTGATTTCCCCTTACATTCTATAAAATCACACATAGGGTAAACAAAAACACTCAAACGTTTGTGATGATTTAGGAAGATGATTCTACTCAGCACTGTTTAGCCGCAGGATGCTTGTCAACCTTATGGGGTTTATCTCATGACCTTGTCTAAATCTAAGAGCAGGACCTCTAAAGTCTGCCCACACCATATAGAGCGAGCATTTCAAATTAAGAAGCTTCTTACTTTTGAAAGGCCATGTTTATCCCATTCGCTAACATGCTTCTGGAACAAAAGGAACAATCTATTTTCCTGATAGAAGCCAACAGTTGGTAAGAGGTTTGAGATTAGTGTGAGGATACAATTTGCCTAGAGATCGCCTGAGGATCAAGTCAGGCCTGATTCACACTGGAATGAGGCTGTCAGCTGGCATTCTGTGGTAATTGCTTCCCATGGCAGGACCCCACCAGTCCAAGAAAAATGTGCACGTCAGGCTCGTCAACTCGGGAATCAATTTCACAACAGCCCAATCATAATTGTTTTCTAAGGATGCAGAACTTGTTGCCAATGTGAACGAAGGCCAAGGCCTGACTGACACTCATTGACTGGAGAGAGAGCAGGGAAGCAGGATTAGGGCCAGGTTGGCCCATAGCTTAGAGGCTGAGTAAAGTGCAAAGTCCAAATTATAAAGCCCAAACAAGAACCACTGCTACAGTCAATTTCATCTAAATCAGGACATTTTATATAGAAATGTTTAAATTGGGGAATGTTTTTGCAATGTTAAATCAGCAAGAACCTCATAAGCATATATAGCACAAAAAAATGTAACGTTCAAAATATGATTCATAGATAAAGATTTTTTATATTCTGTAAAATGTATTAGTATATTGAAATTTTTTGGGGGCTAGTACAAGTAAGAACACATTCATATGCGGTTTGATATAAAAATTGTACTGTGGTCATAATAATGGGAATAATTGTTCTTGTTCTGTGGTATATAAGACTATGGAAAATAACTAAATCTTTTAATTATATCTAATTCAACATTCTGGTAATTATGTCCAAATCAAATTTGCAAAATGAACATGAAAATACAATTATGTCCATATATATTTGGACATTCACTAGTTATATAATGTACATGTACATAAAGTCCAGGCATTCTTCTTTTATTTGAGTGTATCCACATTAAAACTGGATGAAGGGTTTAGAAGTTTCAGCTTAACAGGTGCCACCCTGTTTTTAAAGGTACCAAAAGTAATTGTGCAATTGACCCCAAGGCTATTTCATGGACAGGTGTGGGCAATCTCAATTAAGCAGGTAAAAGGCCGGAGTTGATTTGGGAAGTAGTGCTTGCATTTGAAAGGTTTTGCTTGTTGAAGTTAACATGTGGTCAAAAGAGCTCTCCCTGCAGGTGAAACAAGCCATCCTTAAGCTGCAAAAACAGAATCCCAGAAATTGCTACAATATTAGGAGTGGCAAAATCTACAGTTTGGTACATCATGAGAAAGTAAGAAAGCCCTGGTGAACTCATTAATGCAAAAAAAAACCTGGGCGTCCATGGAGGACAACAGCGGTGGTTGATCGCAGAATAATCTCCATGGGAAAGAGAAGCCCCTTCACAATAGCCGACCTAGTGAAAACTCTCCAGGAGGTAGGTGTATCAATATCCAAATTTGCCATAAAGAGAAGACTGCATGTAAATACAGAAGGTTCACTACACGGTGCAAGCCACTAATAAGCCTCAAGAATAAAAATGCTAGATTGGGCTTTGCTTAAAAACATCTAAAAAAAAAACATCTAAAAAAAGCCAGCACAGTTCTGAAAGAACATTCTTTGGACAGATGAAATCAACCTCTACCAGAATGATGGAAAGAGAAAAGTATGGCAAAGTCATGGTACAGCTCATGATCCAAAGCATACCACATCTGTGAAACATGGCGGAGGCGGTGTGATGGCCTGGGTATGTATGGCTGCTAGTGGTACTGGGTCACTAGTGTTTATTGATTATGTGACACTGGACAGAAGCAGCCAAATGATTTCTGACGTATTCAGAGCCATACTGTGTGCTCAGATCCAGCCAAACTGATTGGTCGTCAATCCATACTACAGATAGACAATGACCCTAAATTTGAAACCAAAGCAACCCAGGAGTTTATTAAAGTAAAGAAGTGAAATTTTCTTGAGTGGCCAAGTCATGTCACCTGATCTTTACCCAATTAAGCATGCATTTCACTTGTTAAAGACTAAACTTCTGACAGAAAGGCCCACAAACAAACAGCAACTGAAAACCGCTGCAGCATTAAATATAAGTGACCTCAGCATCTGGTGATGTCCATGAGTTTTATTGCCAGCAAAGGGTTTTCAAAGTACTAGAAATGAACATTTTGTTTACAATTATTTAGTCTGTCTAATTAGTTTTAAGCTTCTGAAATGATGGGTATGTGGAACATATATTGGCAATCATTTTGTTCAACCCACTGAATTAAAGATGAAAGTCTGAACCTCAACTGCATCTAAATAGTTTTGTTTAAAATTCATAGTGGTAATGTCTAGAACCAAAATCAGAAAAAATGTCTGTCCAAATATATATGGACCTAACTGTATAAATATTCTGTTTTAGTCATATGCACTCTGCCACTGCCCAAAAGTTACCACTGTCACTTTGACCAAGTACTAACGTGTGGCACTTCCAGTCAGTGACAGTGACAAGCTATTATCTGTCCAAAAGAGAAAGGACATGGTGTTGTCAGAAATGTATGTTTCAACACATGTATCCATCCCACAGGGGCAGATGGCTGGGATCAAATTATTTTTGTGTAAAGGCCCTTGTGAAGTTCAAAACAATTACTGCTGCAGATGCCTGTTGCAAAAGGCATAATAGAGAAGTATCTTGGGAGAGCCTAGCACTATACAGATGATGCTTGGGCTTTCTTCTTTGTTGAATTTCACAGAATAACAAGAAAATGCATTACAGTGCCATGGGACTTCTAACAAATATGAGATGGAACATCAAGGAACCTTTTGTTTTGTTTTGTTTTTTAATGTCAACTCTAGTCTTATGTTGTCTAGTCTTGTATTAGCTATGCTCTTGCATAGAAATAGAAAGAATAAAACAGTTTATTAACAATAAAATAATCTAATAAAATGCTTAGTATTTAACACAGTGGACCATTGACGTACAAATGTAATTGGTTCTGAAGGGTTGTTCTTACATCAAAATGTTTGCATGATAATGTGAATAATGTTTAATAAATTTAACAAATAATGTGAATAGATTTAATCTATCAGTCCAGAGCCCACTGCCTAACCTAATGTTTGTAATGTGTAAAAAGTTCTTTTTGTTACCAATAAAACTATATTTTTACTTAAAACATAAATTATATGATATATATTACTGTAATAAACAATATACAGTACATAACACTGTACATGACAACACATCACATTTCAGTTCTTTTGATGAGAGTTGATATTGTGTCTGCGAGTTTAGTTACCTAATTAAATGCATGTAAATAAGTAGTAAGATTTTCTACTGCACACCAGCATTGATATTCTAAATTTCCAGGGTTCATATCTTGGTGTTATTGGTTGCTGGATGTGTAAATAGTTCCCTCACTATTGAGTAAAACACATTAACTATAGACAGAATGGAAGCGGCCTCATGTCCAGCCAGAAATGGGACGAAACTTTCACTTAAACATGTGCAGACATTAATGTTTTAAGGCTAAATGAGAGTGGAGGGCCAAAGACGAAGAAATGGACTAATGAAGGGGATTATGGTTGTGAAAATCAGCTCAATGATTTGCACAAAAAATGTACATAGACCCCGCTGGCTGAAAAATAAGGAGTAATATGCAATAAGGGAATAATGAAAATAATTGGTCACGGTAATAACAGAAGAATTGTGGCGTAGCATTTGTCCAAGACAACTGAATAGACCTTACTACGGAGGCTAAGCAGTTTAATTCCCCTGTAATTGGAACACACCCTCCAGTCCCCCTTTTTTTAAGGCACCACCACTCCAGCCTGCCAATCTAAAGGCACTGAATTCGATGTCCATGCAATGTTTAAAAGATGTGTAAGCCATGACAACATCCAGAGATTTTAGCAACCCCCGGTGGATCTCATCCAAACCCGGGGCCTTGTCGCCAGCTTTTTAACTACCTTAGTGGCTTCAGGTTCAGTAATGAACAAACCTTATCCTGGGTCCCCAAGCTCTGCCTCCTAACTCGAGCGTGGGCTGGTGGGATTGATAAGGTCCTCAAAGTATTCGCTTTACCACCCAATAACATCCCCAATCAAAAACAACAGTGCACCATCTCCATTATATGTAGTGTTAGAGGCACACTGCTTTCCTTTCTGAGTTGCCTGGCAGTTTGCCAGAATATTCTCAGACCTGTCAAAAGACACTTTCCAAGATCTCACCTAACTCCTCTATGGGTTTTTGCTTAAACAACAACCAAAGCTGCATTTCGCATAGCCTGTCTATAGCTGTTACCTGTTTCTGGAGACCCAAAGACCAACCGTGTTTAATATGACTCTTCATCTAGACAGCAACTTTCACCTGGGGTGTTTACCACTGGCTTTGAGAATTACCATCAGGACGGATTCCTTAGAGACTACCTTGCTGTGACAGCTATAGTCAACTGCCTCAACAATGGGGGAGTAGAACATCGCACATTCTGACCAAAAGCCCCTCTCAACCAGCAATAAGTGGTTGAAGTGTGCTTGTGGTGAGAATTGAAGATCCATTTGATGGGTTCTTTGGCCAAACATTCCCAGCAAATCCTCACTGCCTGGTCTGACCGGCCTCTTCACCCACCAACTGAACAGTTTGCTTTGGGGCACCCTACCAGAAGCTTTTGCTCCAGACAATGTAGGTTCTAGAATCATTCAGACATGCAGACCCATCCACTACATTAATGTGGTAATCCATGGAGGAGCCTGTGGTTGGTACCAAAGTTTAAATTGTTTAAATAAAAGTGTACCACATTTACTGTATTCCTAAAACAGTATACAATACAATATACAGTCTTACAAAGCTCTACAACTCAGGACCTGTAAGCAAAATAAATCTTTAGCATGTCTCTACCAGCATTTTCCTTGTTCAAGGCTAATCATTGGATGGCTACATGATCATGTTTTAAAAACCCTTTATCCTGTATCTGCATGAGTAGAAAAAGCTCACAACAATAGTTAATACATACAAGTATGTGTTAGACTTATATTTTAACCCAAACTAATTAAGCCATCTTTTATACAAACAAAGCTACCAATTGAATGTGTGAATGTCATGCTGAGACTGTAGATTTAAATTGTTTCATTTTTGACACATAAACAAATATGTTCATAAGATAAACCTAAATAGAAAATAGCTTTAATTATCTGATATTTCAACCACAACCGCTCATAGTGGTCACCCAGTAAGAATGTTCTGGGTATGATTTCCTGGTGGGAAATGGAATGGAATTTGCAGGCTTGCCCCATGTATGTGTGTGTTTGTTTAAGAAGTTTCGGTTTCCTCCCACAATCCAAAAATAGGCAATATTGTGTGACCAGTAATTACACGTTCTGTTATGAGTGTAAGTGGGCAAAGGTTGTGGTAATTAAACTGATCTGAATGATCGAAACAAAAAGAACACTGCCATCTCCATAGACAATCACTGACAGTGCAAGGGGTCTTTCTAGAGTAATCATTTTTTATGCCATTGGGTGTAAACAAAAAATAACAGTTCATTACTTATGTGGTGTACTTGAGCTACAGATTTTACCCGTAAGCATTGTCACAACATCTGTAGGTAACTACCTGGGAAAATTGTTAAATAACATTTTATTTGACAGTCCGCATTAAGCTCATACGTGATGGCTGTCAGCATGCAACTTCCATTTTAGCCACTCTGGCCCAAAGAGAAACCTGTACACTGTAATCCTCCACCATCACTCCCATGAATAAGGTGAAAAGGGGGGAAATTGCAGTGCATGCACTACTATAAAGAAGGCTGTGTTTCTACCTTCTGACAAGTGTCTTCTTGTAAAGCCAGAACCCCAGCACATGTAGCACATCAGCAAACTGAGTCTGCTTCATTGTGATCCAAATTAGAGTGGGACTGCATGCACCTCACAGCACTACATCATCAGAATCTTAAGTATCTTATGCAAACCATGAGCTTGTTTGTTGGGGAGCACTGGCAGCGCCTGATGAGCGTCTCATTATCTCCACACCAGCCGAACACACTGTGTGGAGCATAATCAAAGCCTGGGGGTACGTATTAATTATCCTTTTGAATAGTGATGAAATTTTAAAAAGATCTCCTTAAGGCTCCCAATCATCAGCAGATAAAAACAAAGCTTGACGCAGCTTGCGTTCGTGGGCTCACTTGTGTTTTTACATCTGTTTAGGATATTTCAATTTGATGCTCAACAAGCTGAACCTGAGATTAAAGCATCACACATGTCAGCCACACAAACATCAGTTCTAGCATGAGCAAGATCGTTTCAGCACAGCCAGACAGAGGCTTCACCATAGAAATTGCTGCCACACAATCAAATTTGCAGCTTTAGGATGTCTGCAAGCCAGGGTTGTTGTGATGCCTCTTGCATGTTAACTTGTCTGTCTTTTCCTGTTTTAACAAACGTCTGTAAAAATATTTATGAACCTTCTCATTTTTTTCCTGTATAAGTGTAGCCCTAACATATTAGGACTGTTTTATTATTCATAGTTACGGTAATAGGTTTCGAATTTATCTATAAACTAGGTCATAGGTTTGTTAATATATCGTAATAAAACAGTAATCACAAAGCACATTATCTATGATATCAATATGTATATATCAATATGTATATAATTTATTCAAATATCGAATGAAGTATATAAAACATACATCTATCAAGCATAACATTATGATCACATTTCTCCTATTGTCTTGTGCCCATTTTTGCTGGCCCATACACAACACATCTTTCAATGTGTATTCTCACACCTTTTTATCAAAACCAGCCTCTTCAGCAATTTGAACTACAGTAACTTGTTTGTTGGATCAGACCAGACCACATGGGCCAGCCATTTTGAAAATGTATATGCAGATAGATATTTGTGTTTGCACTTGTTGACTAATGACAAGTGAATGTGAACGTTTTTTTTTTCCCATCCCTGTCAGGACATCGGGCAGACCTTACTATTTCTATAATGTGTTTTTACTTATTACAGTCCTCCACCATGGGCATCTACAGACCAGCCATGGACTACTAGTTAGGGTACAGGGCTAGTAGTCTGAAGTATGTCAGTTCAAATACTGCTGCTAGGTTGTTGGGCTCTTGAGCAAGGCCATTGACCCTCAATTGCCCAGACTGTATAGTGTAGCTGACATTGCAAGTTGCTTTGGATAAAGGCTTCTGCTAAATGCAAAAATGTAATTATAATAAAATCAAAATTTAAAAATATATATCAAATCATACAATTTGCCCAAATATTGAAATATCATACTTTTTTCAATTTGATGATTTTATTATGGAATGATGAGTTTGCCTCATGCCAAATGTAACACGACCAGCCAACTAATGCTTAATTAGCTTTACTATGGTCTGTTGGCTATATTTTAGTAGTATTAGCTTCTTTTGTGTTGTTTAGAGTCAATTGGTTTTTTAAAAACTAAAAAAGTTTTTTTTTTTTTTTTAAAGTCTAAATAAACCATTATTCAATTTTCTGTTTAATTGGTGGTTAAGTGAGGAGTTTTGTTTATTTATTAGGATTTTAACATATTGTTTTACACTTCATTTACATTCATAACCTGAAACGGTTACTTGTGCACAACAATTATCATGTAAAATTCATATCAAACACAGTCATGGGCAATCTCCAATTCACCTCATATCCATGTTTTTGAACTGTAGGTACCGTAAACTGTGACTTTGTGAGTAAACACATAATTGTATCGAGACAACATGCAAATACTAATCAGAACAGAACCCAGACTGGGGTTCGAACCCAGAATCATTTTGCTCTGACATGACAGTGTCACGTGCCACTTTGTCATTAATTTATTGTAGTCCGTTCCAGGTAAGCTCGTATAAATATATTTTAATATTATTTTCTTTATAACAATATTGCAATAAATGCAGTTTAACATTGGTAATAAATAAAATAAATCCTAAGAGGCTGTCATGTACAAACAAACAAAATGAATCTCAAAATTGACCTTTTGAGATCTGTGGAAATCATTTCCCCTCTCGGGCAGCCCTCCCACTACTGCCCTGCAGCTTTCTCTCCTCTGAGAGAACCACATATTTATGCTAGAGGCAAAAATAGTGCTTGCTTTAAGAATTTCCTATATACCAAGCTCAAACCAAAGACCAATCACAATCTCATGTCTTTGACTGTAGGAATGTGCAGTAAATAGAAAATCTCACAAAGCTACAAAACTATTTCAACACAAATAAAACAAATTAGAAGAAAAACAAGAATATAAATGTAATTATTTGTAAAAATCAACTTTTGTAGAAGCTTTGCCTATATCATCCCATTCTGTAAATGTTCACTTAAGTCCATCCAAGTCACAGGGTGCTCATCAGATAACTAAAGGACTTTCATCTTCCCATCTTATAGTGATTATTCTAAATCTAATATTTTGCCACATGTTTTTTAACATAGCACATTTTTAGAGGCAGGTTATTTCCAGCTTTTAGCTTATGATGTTGTACTATTAATTGTAAATACATAAATGTTTACATAAATTGTTAATACAATAAATGAACCATTTAATTGTTAACTAATCAAAACAACTACAACTGATGATGTGGGTTGTTTTGTTTTTCATTTATGTTCAGTTTACTTTTTTTGAAGGCACAAACCCCCTATTTATCTGGCCTTTAGACTGGACAGGAAAATCACTAAACTGTCTTGGAATGTGGAACATATAAACAGGACAGGAGACTCTAAGCTGTTTCTATGCTGATGATAATATGTGGAGGACAATGTCTGTCTTGTGTCAACTGCCATTAGCAGAAGAATCACAGAGATGCTTGAAATGGACTTTCAAACCTGGTCATGACATGCCAAAGAGAAGCTGACATCATGAACAATAATGACTAATGAATCCCAGATCAGTCAGGGCACAATCACAACAACGCTTCGTATGTTTCTCAGATAGAGCTTTACAGTGCACACAGAGGTGATACTAGGTGAGACACAGAAAGGTATAAAGTGTCAGCTGTCAAACCCTGGTTCTGTCTGCGCTTCGTTCCTTCACTTTACTTTGAGTACAAGTTTTGCATTTGCAAGTGACTCTTCCATTTGTCAAACTGTTGGCAAACCTGTCACCTGGTGAAGTGCAAATTATTTATTTATTTGAGTTCAACATAATTAAAGGCATTACCACAGTGCCTAGCGGCAACACCTCTTATACAATCAAGTGCCAAATTTAGATTAGATAAGACATGCTTATTGAAAAGTTATCTTTTTCAAGCTTTAATAAATTTAAATAGCAGACACGTATGCAGAGGATTTCACTTCTGTCTTGTCAAAAATGGGGGACAAAAAATGAGCATGGGTAGACATAATCCTAAAAACAACCAGGAATACATCTAGCAAATACAGTCTTCCAGATTTCTGGAGAGGCATTACTGAGAAAATATATAAATCTCTGGATTATAATAAATGTATTTTCTTTTGATATTTCATAATACTAAATTAAAAGTCAAGTCAAGTCAACTTTATTTCTATAGCGCTTTTTCCAATAGATATTGTCTCAAAGCAACTTTACAAAATGAAAAAGTAATGTATAACAATAAGTATAACAATAAAAGTATTGTATCTCTTTTCACAATCTGCCGACTACACATCACATAATTTCTGCCATGTTTAAATAAACTAAAACAATGAGCCAAAATTACAGAATATTAAAGCAGTTTAAAGAACACTGACACTATTGTGTTTTAATGTTCAAGAGCTACATTTGTTTGCTTTGAAACATTGATGGTTTAGAATATATTGACTATTGCCAATGCAACCAACTGTGTAAAAGAAATCCCATATATTGTACTTTAAATCACAATGTTTGTGCACGTTAGTGACTATATTAAGCTGTAAAAGCAAATTAGTAAAAGGTTCATATTTTCTGGTAGCCCAAAAATAGTTGAGAAACATTGTCTGGAGAGAACAAGCTATAATATCTATAGGACCCAAATTCATTAGGGTTACACAAGACATTTTCAAAATGTAACATTATTTTTTGGTTTGGTTATTTTCTGAGAAAGTTTATAGAAGCAGAATTAGTGCAATCTGATTTCCATCTGATTTCCATTTAGGGAGATTTTTATGTGATGATGATGATGATGATGATGATGATGATTATGATGATTATATGAAACCAGCAATGCATCAGCATCTACAAACTTAACCATAAAATGTGGCTGATGGTACGAAGCAAGAAAATATGCAAAGGAACTTGACTGTAGAAAAGTATCATCATATGATTTTGATTCTTATTAAATAGACTTAAACAATTGTTGAAATGTTTTGTAGAAGCCTCATAAATAATCATATGTTTTGTCTGCTAAAAAAACATTAAATAGTTTTGAACAACAACAAGAAATCTGTTTATAAATGTGATCTAAGCTTTTGTAAGTCTAAATAGCCATCGCCGTGATTACTCGTGAGCATTTTAAATTCACTAACTAAAATGGACCAAAAGAGTCACTAATTATTAGGTACAAAGTAATAAATGAAATAAATGCTATAAAATACAATGTCACTCTTTTAAGATCTACATCTTGATCTAGAGATAATGTTCTTATTAATTCATATGTCACTTACAAAATATTTATTTTATTAAATTATGAATCTTTTCACCGACCAGAGGCTGAAGCCATCAGAAGGTTCGAAGCTGCCAAACCTATGATGAAGTTTCTTCTGGATTATTGGATATGATAGGAAATCGTCAGTAACTGCACTCTCCATTTTACCAAATACTTAGGATGAATATGTGTATAATGATGTATATTTTTGTATATATTTATTATATATGTATTCGTCTAATTTAATTATAATTGGTTAAAAGTGTTTTAGGTCACACAAGAAGATGAATCCCTACTGCTTTTTGTATTAATTAAAGGTTCTTCCATGTAACATTTAAAACGTTGTTGCTGCCACAAAGCCTTTGACATGCACGTTAGAGAAGAGAGTTTAGAATTGGTAAATACATAAAGACAATGTATATTGTATATGAGCAAATGACTATAACAATGTGATAAAAGCTAAATGATGATGATTGATGATCTTCTGTTTCAAGTTGGAGTGGAAAACAATTAAATAAAAAATTAGTAGCATGATTATATCACTGAATCTTGGAAAATTTGAAATTATGTAACGTTTTCTCAGGTTAAAAAAACTTTAAATTTTTTAAATAAAAATGTTTAATCATACGCTATCACACAGCCTAAGTATGTATTTACATCATAATAAAATCAATTAAAAACAGATAAGTTTTTTTCTTCTTTATGAACTTAAAAGATTGTAGCCTTGCACAGGTATAATATGGTCCAACTCGGGTGGGTTGCCAGCAGTCACATTTGTCACCCACCATTTGCTGCCTGGGGCCTCTGACAGGCACAACATGGCATATTAAAAACAATTTGATGGGACTAAAAACAATGCTAGTAGAAAAAAGTGGTGTTTTACATCTCCTGTAAGTGTCTGCTTCAGGGACAGTTTATGTGCTAGAAACACAGACTCTTTGACACTGCCAACTTCTGTCACCTTGCCGCAGTTTGTCTGAGATCACAATGCAGCTGAAATCACGATTCCACCTGCATGTTCTTTATGTGGCAGGGAAAGAATGTGAGCTTGTTTTTTGTAAGGAATGTCTTGGGGCCTTTATGATAATGAATCTTCCCCCACTAAAACATTACAATAAATAAAACATGCCATTCCAGCAAGGTTGATCTGGTATGTGTGTGCAGGTAAAACAGCAGGAACCTGTTTAGTTTTTCATTGCTAGTTTCTCTTTCCATGTGTTTAAACACATACATGCACACACTATTGTTAATGTTAAGAACAATTCACCAGGGACTCACATACATACCCACTGTTCCCAATTTAGTCAAGTAAATATTTCTGCAAAAGTTAATCAACAATTAAGATAAAACAATATAGTAACTGCTTAACAAGGATGCTCCCAGGTTAATATTCAAAGTAGTACGTTGTTCAAAATGAGGCAACAGTTGACAAGGAAATAGATTTGCTCTGACGAATGCTACGCAAAAAAAATATAACATGTAAATTATGGCAAAGATGTTTATTTTGATAATAAAAGTAATAATATATTTTATTTATATAACAGTTCAAGTATGTTTAAGAAACAATAGCTTAAGACAACAAGAAATAATACATTTTTGAAACAGTTTAATATACAGTAGTTTCAGCAAGAAGAGAAAAAATTGCAAGAACTTGTAAGTTATGGTCGTTATAGCTTGCAAGGAATTGCAAGTTATGGTCGATAGTTTTGAACAATCCATACTTGAGAGGATCTTCTATTAACAATGGCAAAATCTGCATAAATAATGAAAATAATGTAGAAAATGTAGAATTACAGTTTTTATGGTATTTGTTTTAAAATGTGTGTTGCTGCATCTGAACAATAGGTTTTGCTTTTATGTGCTTATTTTCCCTATTACCCGTTTCCAGTCGTATCTGACACTTTTCGCTGCTCACAGTTTCAACAGTACAGTAAAAGGACCTTTCAAAGTAACTGAGGGGGTGGGAACAAGTAGTGTTGATCAGTACATAGCATTGAGTAAATATTAAACATGATAATTATTAAACATTACCAAATTAAGGTATATACAGATATATTGAAATTTTACTATGTATGTATATTTCACTATATCTTGTGTACAATATTGATGTCCATGTTACTATTAATCGGTTTGAAACCAGATGCTTATAAGCTAAAAAAGAAAACTGGTACATAAAACTAGCACATCAAAAGCAGTCAGATAGCATTTCCACTTATTGAAAGCTGAATAAACCATTTTCTCTCTCCTTCATTCGAACCCAGCTGCTTTGTTCACATGGGCAATTCCCCTACTGCAAGACAATTTCTTTGTTTTCACAAGAATTTGGTGGTCACAGTTTGCATGCCCCCACTTGTTTAGTGCTCAGGTGCATGCAGTGGAACATTGCACAGCCTCTCTGGCTCATCTCAGCTCAATCACATCCACCCCCAGGCTGTAGGTTTGTGCATCAAAGCAACTTTACACCATGGAGCAGTTGGTTGAAAGAAAAAGATAAAAGATTAAAAAAAGATTTTTTTCCTAGAAGCACTGTCGTTTTGACAAGTTCAAAAGCTCAGTTAGACCAGAGACAGTGGTTTAACAGGGGAAACAGTCATCCTGCCATATACATAATTTAAAAGCTGTTACACTGCACTGCATTGTACAGACAATAATCAACAGGTTTATAGAAATCTGACTAATCAAATAATAAACATTTGAAGCATTCCTTTGTTACTGTTTTCTAGAGGTTCTTTTTACTAGCAGAATCATGCAATAAAACTGTTTGTTACACTTAGGCAAAAATAAAGGTAGTCTAATGTGGACCAAAGTTAGTATGGTAATTGACTCCAATGAACAAAGAAGAACTGACCAAAAGGAAAGTGGCCGTTTTGATTCCAAAATCAGATTTTAAATTATTATTATTATTATTATTTTTATTATTATTATTAGTAGTAGTAGTAGTAGTAGTAGTAGTAGTAGTGTTGTTGTTGTTGTTGTTGCAGCTTTTATGATTAAAAAATAATAATAGTAACTGTTGCTTTATCCCCAAAGTCTCAATATTTGTGTTTGTAAAAATGTATACAATTACGAATGTATTTGGCATTGTGTTTTATAAGTATAATGTTAGCCAAAAATTCAGGTGGCTTAAAAAGAAATGCATAAAAATAATTAAAAATATATATTTAATAATCCTTTGGCACCTCTGTCTAACATCTTCTATGTCCAATACATGGATGTTGGAACTCAAAATAAGCGGCGTAAAAAACAAACCACACTCTTCAACTAAAATATAAAATGTAACACCCAGATATGTCACAGACATTTTGGTATAGGGTGCTCTGGACTAATAAGAAAAAATTGGAAGGCCACAATAACCAATACATTTGAAAATTAAATTAAAGTTAATTTGCATTTGATAAAAAATAACACCATATCTGTTGAATACCACCATTACTGTAAAATATGTTATGAATAGAAGTATTCATATGAAATTAAAACAAAATCCCAAAATAAGAACCGAACGCTAGTGACTCTAAAGCTGTGTTTTTTGCAGTAGGGGGGTTTACTTATTACTGAAAGTATAAAGGCCAAACTATATATGACACTATTATTCTTCTTTCAATAATATGAATAAAATAATGAATAGTAACTCCTTTCAGTCTGCATATTCTGCATTATTGATTTGCTGGATGCCCTTCCTACATTGTATACCTATTATTTATCCAGACATAGGTCCCAAACTTTAATGCACTGATTTGGCGTCCTATTGGCTAGTGCAGCTCAGAAATCTAGTTAGGATTAAACCAATGTAAATTAAGAGATTTATTACTATATTAATATTATTATTATTTATTTTTCTTTTGTCCAACCTGATATTTCAGTTTATTTGACGTGGCCAAGAAAAACTCCTGATCTGTCCTGCACTGCACTGTAATGCACTAAACTCAGCTGACTTCATGGCTTCACACTAATACTGCACATATATTATGCAGGCAGCTGAGCATTAATCTTTTAACTCAGACTTCACATTAACCTATATCCTGACTTGATGGCGAGGGGCAAGATTCTCCAACTTTCCATAAACAGGCCTTCAGTGTTCTCATCTTCTTAAGAATAATAAGAGTGCCCTCCACTGTCCAGCAGTAGTACTGCTCACTGGAGAGATCATTGCATCTAGTTTTAGCCTGAACAGGGTCTCCAAAAATCAATTTAGTTAGGGTGTATTGTTTTGCATGGTATCACTTATTCACACTCCAAACAACATGTTTTTGGTGCGCCTTGAAAGATTCATAGCCAGTTAGAGCAAAAGTTTAATTAAGTGGCAAACACATTAAATACTACAAATTTTATATGTTTATCTACAGTAAAGGAAAAACAAAACAGTCTGGACAGGACTTTTTCGTGCATCCCAAAATATTTCATGTTTGTGTTCATTTTTCATCTATGTGGAAAGTCCCAAAATGTCTGGAGGACATTAAATAAAATTAAAAATGTAAAAAAATAAAAATGTACTTTTTTTGCGTTAATGCAGCCATCACAATGAAGTGTACTCAATCTTTGCTGACATTTTTTTTTAAAACTTTGTAGATGCTTTCTGTTCATATTGTAAATCAAGATGTCAGTTTGTACAAAAACAATAAGTTGCATTGTTTTCTGAGTCACATAGAATTCATAGACAAAATATAGGTAGCTGAAGAAAGAGAGAAAATCCTGCCATGGTACACTATATTGCCAAAGGTTTTCTCTCACCTATCCTAATGACTGAAATCCAGGAGTTCCAATTGGCTCCATTGCAATAGGATCCTGGACTACAAAATGTTTCCACTATCATTGTAAAAGTTGCAATTATTCTTCACTACTAAAGATTCCACTATCATGTGGTATTCTAACAAAGTGTAGGCAATTGGAAACAACCAGCAACGTGGTGGACACATACAGTAAAATGACTACTGTCAATTGGAGCAGATCTGTAAACTTCAAGTCAAGTCAACTTTATTTATATAGCGCTTTTTACTATAGACATTGGCTCAAAGCAACTTTACAAAATACAGGACGAACAAACAAACTTCATGTGTCTTTCAGATTAGCCCGAGTACAATTAGTAGAAAGTTTCATGAAATTCATGGCCAAGCAACTCTTTCAATCTTAACATCACTAAGCGCAATGCAAAACATGGAGGAAAGCATACCACCACAGGACTCTAGAGCAGTTGAGATGTATTCTCTATGTTAACTCTTAATGTTGCAATATCATCCTACCACAACTGTGTATTCTTTATTGGCATCCAGTGACAACAGACATTCTATTAGAAACAATATTTTTTGTCCAAATACTCATCGAAGGACAAGCTATACCCTGCCAAAACCCAGATAAAACCCTTTTATCTACATTGTACCTTCTCAAACTACAAGTCAATCTCTTCATGGTTTTTAAGTTAGTACTTTTAGTAGTTGATAATAAACTTCCATTCTTGAACAGATAAATGTCCGTCTTAACTGATTATTTCTGTTGTTAGCCTTACATAACCCTAAGAAGGAACTAGATGACAATGTAGCCTGTTTTGGAGTAAATAACATTTGAAAACATATCGTTCTCAGATCCATCTGAAGAATAAAAATAATAAGAGCTATTGTTTGTGGCAAGACCAATGTCATTATTCTCACGAACTCTGTGTGTAGACTGCATTTGGGGATCATCATCGGATAGACTGTGTGTAGTTTCAGTCTGTTGCTCCACTTTTTCATTATACACCTTAATCTCTGATATCTTGAACTCTTCGCAAGGTTGTGTGAAGCTGCTTACATCCTAAAGTCAGAGTAAATGAATGTATTATTACTTATATTATTGTCTTGTTATATTGAAGGCAATATCTGAGCTGTACTTACCTGCAAAATTTCAATGTTTAAAATTCTGTGTTGGGCTTTTAAAGGATCTGGAATTATAGGAAGGACAAATCTTCTTACCCTTTAAAAAAGATTTATGATTTTAACACATAGCCCTGTTGTGTTATACTATGTTGGGTAGTATAATGTGTCTATAATGAGCGTAATCTGAAAAGGTCACTGAGACTTACCGCTCTTGTGTTATTGCGCAGACAAGCAGAAAACACGCCACTGGCAAAATTGCTAGTAACACTAGCATAACATAATACTTTGTGCTAAATGGAGATGTTGCTGCATTGCATAGAGCTACAACAGAAAATAATATTTATTTTTACAAACAGCTTTATTTAGGTTAAGTCCGCCAAGAAGTAGTGTGGTAGCAACACATTCTATATCAAGCGCATCAGTCTTTATAAAGGCAATACAAATTATTTATGAAGCCACCCAACCAGAGTTTATTAAAGTGTTTTAGTTTTAAAGTGTATTAGTTTTTACAGATGGGGCTTCAGGCAAAATTTAAACCCATATTAATTGGATTAAACTGACCATTTGTGAACAGTTGAACAGGTTATTGTTATGCCATGTAAAGCACTAGTTTCCAGTTTGTGCTCTGTTCTTATTATGTGTATAGAAAATGATACACTTCTGTGTATCACTGGAGCCAAAGAGTTACAAGAGATCTCTTTTGAGAGTATATTGAAAGTGCCACTCTAATACACTAACATGTTAAGCAATTAACATGATATTCTTAGCTGTGTAGGTTTTGCGCACTTTACACCAGGTTACCTGTCTTTGGCATTTTTGGTTGTTTAGTCTTAGTAAAGCTTTTGGCCTAAAGTTACAATTTGTTCAGTTTAGACACCCATTGTTTTATTTTTCTTTTGTTTGTTGACTATTGTTGTTTTGTTTTAAATGTCATATATAATTGTACTAATTATCAGACCACCTCCATAGATAACACACAATAGCTGCAATTGTATCTTTGACTTTTTGCATACTTTTCTGTTTGGGGGATTTAATTTTGGAGCATCACTTGTCGTCTGGTTGATTTATTCCATTAATTACTTTGATATACCTCTGTAATCTGCCATGCTTAGGTCTTTCTTCATTGAGGTCTGGAAGTTGGTTGGGTCATTAAGGGTCATTCGAAGACTTGCAAGTTACTTCAGTAATGTTTTGGCTGTACATTTAAACCTCTGCACGACATTAAATTTGCATTTGCTCTGGAGGGATATGTTTCTTTAATTTCTACACTATGACAAAAACGATGACAAAAACAGATTTGAATAAAGTGATGGTTTTTCCCAGATATAGTGCTAAATAGCCAATTATAGTGCTAATCTTAGTTCATTTTGGACATGGTTGATTTTAATATATTTTATTTAAAGTGCATTTATAAATAGTATATTAATTAAACTCAGTATTCAGTATATTAAAAAAACAGAACAGCTACGTAATATCCACATTCTTATGAAATTCATCTACCCAGAACTATATAAAAGAGAAAACATCTACCTGTGTTATTGCCCCAGTGCGTTTCAGGACTCCATTCACTCCAGTTCTTCTGGATACAATACAGTCGCATCCTTACTCTGAATACATAATTCTTTTTCATATCCAGAAATGGTAGCACAACGTTGAAGCCTTTTAAGTCTGTATAATTCTATAAAGAATACAAAGTAACTCAGACCAGAATGTTATGGCATTAGTTTGTTCTATTTCTTCTTCTTTTTTTTCTTCTTTTTTTATGGTTTTGGGGGTATATGGTTTTTGGATAACAATGCTCCTTAATCTGCACAGTACCTGCCATAGTGAGCCACAACTGGTCCTGTACTGTAAATGGGTTCTATAGCACTGCTCACTCTTGCTTTTCTCTGGATTCCTCCATATCACTTTCATAGAATTGGATGTGTTGATAAGGTTTAGCTTTAATGACTCTGTGTTAATAGGGGGAAAAACATTTAAATACCATTTATATTCTACATTCTATGGGGTTTCCTCGGGGAGTTAAAAAACAACCCTTCACCCTGGTGTTGCATTCTATGCAAATGAATGAGTGTTTTTTAACCACAATATAGAGTACTATATTATTTTCGAATCCAAAATTACATGAATTGTTTTAATTTTTCATTTTTCCATTGAATTCTGAATTTTTTTTATTTTACTTTGTCGATTAGTTTTGTGCCAGGATTTCTATAAATCTCTGTAAAACTGCAGAAAAATCTCTGTTTTGAAACTGTTTGGACGATGAGCTGTAAAATGGCTCTACAAGTATATTACATACAAATATAGACTAGACTTGATTTGTCCTACATGGTCTATGGACTGTGGGGAGGAACTGATCCCTGAGAAAATCCACACAGACACTGAGAACATGCAAACTCCACATATAAGGAATTTTGTTGCTGTGAAGCAACAGTGATACCTTTTGAAACACCTTGATGTATTTTTTTTATCTTTACAGTATAACAACTGAAAAAAATGTAAACAAGTTTTGAAAAGAAAGACTTACCCACAGTAGTACATTTAACCCTGGATTTACAGCAGAGCATTATGGATAGAATTAAGTCTAAACAGCATGATGAGTGTTTCATGACTGGTTCTTCTGTATGTTCGTTCTCACACTCATAAAGGAAAGTGTGGTGTGGCTACACACAACAAAGTACCTTCTCATTCTTCCTTCCTTGTGCTACTGTCAGTGTTTCACACCACACATATAAGATTTCTTTCAGAATTATCCACTGCACACACATTCAGCTGTGTGCAACTTTTAGAAAAGAAAAGTGCTGCTGTATGTTTGTAATGAATAAGTAATTAAAAAGATGTCCACAATGTTTAACTCTTTCTGCTCTTCTTAGATATTTTAAATCATGGCACATTTTCATTGCTCGTCTGAAGCTAATAAAAAGCTTATATTATATCTAAATATCAAAAATATCAAAAATAATATTCTACATCGCTGGCTGAAATCAATATGAATTTGGTTACTCATTAATTATATTTGGAATTCATAGTTGTATAACAAGCGCCACTTTCATTTTACTCAAGTGATATAAGTAATAAAATTAATTAGATGTTTTTTTTATACAATGTGTCATATTTTACATTCTCTGTTTGCAGTATCATGTGTTATTTACTTTTGCTAAATCCTATGTCAGGTTTTTCTTTGGTTTCAACACTTTTTGATTGTTGGTAAAATGTGTTTAGATTAGTATATTTAAGTTTAATAATTTAAATTGGAACATAGTAGTCATACAAAAACACAATATTAGATATTTCATGAATATTTAACAGTTTATTGGTTGATATAACAAAAATAATGTTTAATTTGAGTCCCTCATATTGCTTAAATTAAAACAATGCAACATGAACAAAGAAAAGATGATTTTAAGGGATTTGTTTTAACTGTGGGCTGTGGGTTTTCAGTCTTCCAGGAAACTATCGCTTCAATCAGGGTGAATGCGTGCAAAAATGCAGTAATAAGCCATTAAACTATATTATAATATGTGCGTAAAAGCTGTGTTTGGCTTAGAATCTATTATTGAACTGATTGCTCTGTATGGCAGTAAAGTTTGGGTTTTGTTCTCATACCACTAATTTATTAATTGCCAAACATCAATTAGAGACCCTGCGCACAGAATTCTGTAAAAGCATCCTAAAGCAACCTAAACAATGCATGCAGGGCAAAATTAGGCCAATATTTTCTAATTAGAAAAATTTAGAGAAGAGCAATACATTTCTGGAAACATTTACAAGAGAGCGATGCCCAATCTTATTATTATAAAACCCTGAAACACCTAGAACTGAACCTAGAACCTAGAACATCCAACTGATCTTGAGTCACTGTACTGGTGCACCATTAATACACACTAACATAAAAATGACTGAGGAACATGAAATAAGAAAAAAAAAACTAATTAAAAAACAAACTCAGAGGTAATTATCCAAACTACCTATTTCGAAACAAACTAAACTTCAGTAAAATCCAATGTTACCTGGCCCTATACCGACTCCCACAAACTGCGCCACCTACTGGGAGAACAAAGAGAGAGCTGCACACTAGCAGTGCTATACATACATACCTGTCCCCAGGTGAGGGACAGTAGGTGAACTCACATAACGCACACACACGCACAGACACACATCAAACATACATGTGTTGTCAATGTGCCTGTATATTTATTTACGTTTATTGTCATAGTATTATATTTTGTAGCATTTAATCTGTAAATATTTTGTAAAACTTAATAAAAAATGAAAATTTATGTTACCGAGCTTTTGCAATACTACATTTTCATCATGCCAATAAAGCATCTATTAATTGTGTGTGTGTGTGTGTGTGTGTGCGTGTGCGTGTGCGTGTGCGTGTGTGTTAAGCTCTGACAGTGTTTTGTGGCTTTCTTTTGTCACTAAGCTTAAGAGTGGGTTAACGTTTAGGGGTCCTCACAATGATAGTGAAACATGGTGGTGTGCTTACGTGTCTGTGTGACATTTGACTGTATGTTAGACAGCGACCGATGGCTTATCTTGTTTTTGTGATCTGTGTGTTCCATGAATAAGTACCTGAGTAATACTAAGACACCGTTCATTTTCCATGTACTAATTTTTAATAACTGAAATATGCAAATGAATCTCAACAAGATGAATATACTCAGTACTGTATAATCATTTAGAAGATTCATAAAATCCTTAAAACACAAATCACAGTGCCAGAAAAGCTGGTCCCCATTCAAGCGTAGCGTAATTTTCTAGTTACTTCTTGAGTCCCCTAAGTTCCGGGTTCCAAGTCCTGTGCCTCGTGTTGTTTCGAGGTCCGAGTGCACCCGTTTTCCGGCGAGTTTTCTCTCGTTAATAGTTCGAGTATTACGCGATTTGTTCCGTTGTTCGTTCTCTGTGTATTAGTAGGTTCTCTCTTCTCGTTGTGTATTCCGTGATTCGTTATCTTATTGTATTGTCTTGGTTGTCATGCTTGTGTAATTATTTTTGTGTATTAAATCCGTTTTTGTTTAACCCCTGGAACCGTTCCAATCCAGCCGATACCTGACTATCTGATCACATTGCGCCATTGGTAAAGTTAAATTGATAATAAATAATAGACCATAACAATATTGCAATATTATAGTTAAAAATTCAGAAAACCGTTTTAGTCAGAAACATTTCCTCAAGTGTGTCACTATAAGACTGAAACAGGTAGGCACAAGCAGACTTCCCTCAGTATTGTACTGAGAATTGAGTGGGTGAAGCAGTCTAGAATTTAGGTTCCTAGAAAGATAGCTGAACACTGTGCTCAGGGTAAAATCCTGGGCCTGTCACCAGGTGCTATAACACTAATAATCCTAAGGTTGTCTGTTCAAGAACCACCACACCATGATATGTTGTCACTATGTTTGTGCTTGAATGTAGGCTGCTTTAAATTCACAACATTTCTGTAAGACTACAGAATAGTTTGCGGCTGATATCACAAAGCCTTAGTAATGCCTTAGTTTTATAACCATGCAAACTTTCAAATTCCGTAATGTTCTGTTGTTGAAATAAGTTCTGGCTAGCTTTACATAGCCAGTTCGTTTAAATAAAGTGGAATCTGGTAAATAATTTGATTGTCAGCTGAATCTTGGTAACTGCAAAGGAAGCAAAAAAGAAAAACAAAGTTATTTCAGTAGAAATAAAAAGCATTTGTAATTCAACAACGAAATCTTTATGGAAAAAATATTTTGTGTTTACTTGGGTTATATATGTCTCATAGTACTAGTGAATTATTAATATAAAACAAAGGTGTGGCATATATGAAAAATTGGGGGGCGGAAGCGTCTAAGAATATGTAAATACTTTTTCACAGCTCAAATTAAGAGGCTGCCTACCAACAAAACAACAAAATCGTGTATTTTAAATTGTCTGTATCATCATCATTAACAACAGCAGCAGGTACAGTAGATATTTTAATGTACTATTAGAAATATTTTAATTATTTATGTTGAGAAGTTGGTTAAAATATATATAATTTGTTTAACAATGTTGTAAGCTAGTCAGGTGGGTTAGTGCAAAAACCATGAATATAGAGTTAAACAAGGAAAAATATATATTATGATAATTTATATAAGCATGTTAAAAGCTGTTGAACATGATAAATAAATGCAAAATACATTGTGCATCACTGTATGCTGCTATACAATGCAGATCATACAGCATGCATACAGTTTTATAAAATTGCAGCAACTTTATTATTTGATTATGACATATTGGACATTTTAACAACATTAACATCACAATGAAATGATTTAGGTGATAAACTAATAGCATTCACTAGGAAACCAAACCATATTTTCTTCAGCAACCAAGCAGCATGATGAATTATAGAACATTTAACTAAATTATAAAAGGGCAAGGAAAGGCATGAAATAAAAAGGCAATCTCGGGAGAATTCTATAAGAAAGGCTCAAATCTATACCAGCTATGTTATCTGATTCCCCACTGGGAAGTTATATTTCAGTAGAAAAGTGATGCAAAGACTAGGCCTGTCAAGACAAAAAGTACAATTCCAATTATGTTTGGCTACAAGACTGTGAGAGTAGTGAATCAAAGCATGACAGGATCAAAGAAACTCCACACTTAAGGCAACATGACTGCTAAGGGAGCAGAACGAGATGCATATCATTTAGATGTTCAGCAGCATCTGGTGTTGGGCAATTGATTGGTAAAGTTATAACGACTGGATTATTTAAATAATTGTGCACATGGATTGTAGTTCACCAATAGCAGGTAACAGGTCATTGAATAATTTTATTTGGTAAGTCTGTTATGGTTGCCACACACCAAGTCGCAATATGGCACCATTTGATTAACTGGGGGGAACTTCTGACACCAGCAACCCCTAATGCTGTATAGGCTTGATTTGGAATACATGAAAATGTCAAGTCAACTTTATTTTTATAGTGCTTTTTAGAATAGACATTGTCTCAAAGCAACTTTACAAAATACAGGACGAACAGAAACTCCTGTTGAGCAAGCCGAGGGCAACTGTGGCAAGGAATAACTCCCTGAAAATGACACTGAATAAACCTTCCGAGGAACCAGACTCAACAGGGCCCATCCTTCTTGGGTAGTCCTTGTATACTGCAGTATTGGAACTGCAGTCTCTACTTTCTAACTCTCTAATGTTTTTATTAGATCCATTAAAATTTTTTCTAACTCAATCCTAGTGTCCCAATCAAAACACAGACATTTTCATTGAGTTGTTGAACCAGAGGTTCACATAACCTATTAGTGTTTTTTCAATTGATGAAAGTAAAAACAGTAAAACGTTTACTTATCCATTAGTGATATTAGCACAAGATGAATAATTGATGTGACATTCTGTGCAATTTCATTCAAAACAAACATATTTTACAAAACATGACATATTTTAGTGGGGAACAATAATCTTGTTACATACCTGTACACATTACACACCAAATGTTTGTTTCTTTTAGTTTGCATTCAGTACTGTTGTGGCTATATTAGCATGCATGCCATGATTTTAAAACTGTTTGTCCAAAGTCACTCCAAATTTGTCATATCGTGATGTCATCTCCAGTGTCTTCAGGTCAGCCTATTAAATTTAAATTGTATTGAGGTATTCACATTCACTGTACACATTAAAATGATCTTTTTATTTAGCGATTTGTTTGTTGATGAGTACATGCTTTGTTTTATTATGATTTATTTTCAACTTTGTAGTGGGCTGAAAAAGCCCTAATCCAGATAAAGAAAGGCAATGCTCTATTGTGGGTATGATGGACAGCTTTGTTTAAAGCATTTTTGCTGAGATACTTTGTTAAGCTCAGTGCAAACTATGAAATTTGCTCTAAAATGCAAAAAGATTTGTACTAAAACAGTAGAACTTATGGTGTTGGAATAATTTTGATTGATGTCAGATACCTTTTTTCAAAGTTACGTGCACACTACAAGATAGTGTACAACTTTATCATTTAAACAATTTCACTTTATTATGAATTCAAATGCAGAGCTTTTAGGTCATTTTGAAAGCAAATAATTACAGAAATGTGAAATGATATATAAATGAATTTTCAATTAATGAATTTGATTGGCATTGCACAATGAAATTAAATCAAATTTTGTTGCATCACAAAAACTTTGCTTAAAAGAACTTTCAGTAAAGCTCAGAATGTCTCTGGATGTAGCGATGCAGTTCACAGGATGTAGTGATTCAGTTCAAAGAATGTAAAGAAGTTACATTGAATTTTAACAAAGAGTAAGTAAGTAATTTCAAATGAAATTCATCCCATTTTCTATGCAAGACCGCCATCCTGTGGATAACATGGTTTACTATCCTGTTCCTGTTTTTTACTGTCTAGTATTTAAAATGAACAATGTTTTTCATTTCAAGAAAATACGTTTCCTGATTACGATCATAGGGTTGAGACCACCCAGAAAAATGGGAATCCTGTGCATCTGCATAATCACAGAATCATAATCTGCACAACTCAGTAAACTCACTGATGGGTTGGTTGCCAGGTTTTTCTCCTATCCATAGCGTTGTGAGAAGCTACGTATTTGATATATAATGTATCTAGGGATTTATCTCTCCAGTTGACCTAGTGGCATGTTTTTGGATTTTGAGAAACCAGAGTAAACCAGAGTACCCGAAGGAAACCACACAGAGACTGGGAGACAACATACGAACTCCACACAGAAAGACTGTGATAATGCTAACCACTGAGCCACTGTTTCACCAACATTGGAATACACAAATATTTTCTTTCCATAGAAAAAAACCTCCAATGTTTTTTGTGCTATTTACATACAGACTGTTTCTTAGCAGCTGGAAACAGTTTTAAAACTACTGCTGTTTGAGAAGTTAATGGTTTAAAACCAGTGTTTTAATATCAAAGCACTTAACAGCAGCACTATAATTATTTGCAGGCTAGTGAGGACCAGTGCCTTGTCATAATTCTATTGATTGGAAATGATCTAATATTTATCTGACATGTACAGTATGGTGGGAGTCAGACAAGGCAGCTTATGTTACACATGATTGCACAGTATTACAGCTATTCCAGCCATTTCCACTGGCCTTTGATCACTCAGTGTCTAACTTTACTTGCATGTTTTCTTTTTATTTAAAGAGAAACCGGAGAAGCCTTTGAATAGTGTTGATCCTGTACTGAATGAGAAGCTGTTTGAACAGTGTGAGGACTTTCTAACCTTTTATTAAACTGCTGTTATTAAACTAATATTGACCCATTTAAACTGCTTTCAGACAACTTGCAATGATGGCTAGCATTATTTACAAATAATATTTACTTTCAGGTTAAACAACAACAGAATCAACAATTCAACTAATTCAACAAAACATTACCAATAAAAAGTAGAGACAAATTTACAAAACTTTAAAGCTAAAACAAACATCTGTTACAGTTGCATCATTTGCAATTAAAGCATTCATATGTTATCCTACACTGTAAATCAGAACAGTCTCAGAAATCTTTTGTCATAACTAATTACCAAATACATTTGAAGTTAATACTTTTTGTTTTGTTTAGTGCAGATTGCAATTAATACTTTCACCTAAGGCACAATTGTGCTCTTTATGAACCCATCTTGAACTTGAGTATATATAATTTATATCACTAGATGTCAGAATAAGAACTTTTTATTTAAATTATTTATTTTAAAACATTTTTAAAAACTTATTTTTTAAAATCATACCTTTACATAATCTATATTTAAAGACTGACTTAGTTCTGTCAAACGTTTGGCCATTAACATTAAAAGTTACCTTGTGGAAATACCAGCTAGCTAACGTAGTGCAGCTACTTGGTTTTGGGTTACTACTATGTTTTAACACTAAATTCTTTTTTCATGACAAACACATACAAAACTATGCTTACAACAGCCTAATAACAAGTCTATTATATGTAATAATGAATAAAATTTTGAACACATATACACTTTACTCACCTACCAACCACAATGCCTATTTTTATTTTGCGTTGGCATTATGTTGGGGTTTACAGTGTACAATAAATGAACAAAGATACATTTTGTTAATATTGCCATGTCTTATAATTATTCTAGTGTCATATAAGTGTTATTGCAAATGTGTTACTGAATTGGGATGAGGTATTAAACTCCTGATGGTAGCATTCTATATTTTTGTGGATCAGATTTAGAGAGTTTCTTATTCAAAAATTTGTAATGACTTCAATCAAGACTTTAATCAACACATTGTTTTATAATTCCAATTTCATCATGGGAGTTCTACAAAAGATTTTTGTTGATTGTTCTGTGAAGGCAGAAAGTGTCAACCAGCGGTATAACTGTAGGTCATTTGCTAGGGGCAGCACAGTGGATTAGTGTCACTTCACATCAAAAAGTTACAGGTTTGATTCCCGGGTTGTGTGCGTAGTGCCGATCCCACCCAGAGTCTAAAAACATGCATGTAGGGCAAATTGAAGATATTAAATTATCCAGTGTTAGCTGTAACTTGTTTATCATTTGAAACTTGGTGTAATGAATGACCTTTTCCTGTCATGGATATGAGTTTAAAACATGGCAAATTTTCAATAAATAAATAAAATAGGTAATATGCTACCATTCATTTTAACTAAAAACAAATCCATGAACCAACATGGCACACTAATGAAAAGTGGCATGAACGCCAACACTAAGTAAACCCATACTGAAATGTATGTAGGCTAATGTATTTTGCAAACTTTAGCGTCATTTTAGGGATATATGTGCTGTTTTCAAAATCACAGATTTTTACAACACTCTGATTTATAATCGTTATAAACTGTTCACTGCTCCCTTGGTGCTGTGGCTAAAGCTGCTAGTGTGTTCACTAGTGTGTAAATATATGTTTCACTGCACAGATGAAGTTAAATGTGGAGGAATAATTTCATGTGTGAAAAGCCAGTGGTGAAAAGAGAATTCTATAAAATTATAAATACCAACAATTGTCCATGTTTTGACACAAAATAGGTTTTCAGCTGCTTTACCATTTTTAATCTTAGACTTTAGACTCACCTAACATAATTGATAGGATTGCCTTATAGTGCAAATTGAACAGGTTTAATAAAGGTGAATGCTGCACAAATTAAATACGTAAAAATCGCTAAACAAATCGCTAAATAAATCATTTTACAATTGCACAATTTTTGTGCATATTACTTATGTTGAAGTTAATTATTACAAACAAATTATTATAAACAAAATAAATCGCTAATAAACAATTATCTACACTGCTGAATCATGCTATTGGAGCCCTTCAGCATGTATTCGGACTGAATAGAAAACAACAAAAAGTAAAAAAAAAAAAAAAAGAAAAACGCTTTGAGGCTCTCTTTGCAAAATCTGGTATTTTTAATGGTGGAGCATTAAAGCAGGAGCATCATGATTTCAAACAGAAGACAATGTCATGTAGCACAACGCCTGCAGACCTGAGTCAAATCAGAGAGTACAAATTAAGCTCAATTATAACAATTTAAAGCTGTCTAAAGAGTTAAATTAAAACATTTCATACAAAATTTGATTTTGGAACATTACAATTTCAAAATCGTCAACAAATCCTGTTATAATCACAAACTAAGTTTAGCCATCTTTTACAAAAAGCATAGCATCCAGGAGGTTGCCGGTGTATGTGGTATGTATAAGGGTAAAGCTGTATCTCTTCAGTAAATCCATGTACTCAGTGAGGCTCCTCTGCCTCCCTTTTGTCATGCTGAGAGCTTGCAAAAAAGCCCGACTTGGCCTGGTCCTTTCTTCATCCAGCAGGATCTCTGACAGCAGCAAACCACAGCCTGCACCACACAGAACATGATCAACACTCAAAGAATAAACAGGTTGAATAAACGGCCCTGCTGCATCTGGTTCCTCTCAAGGTTTCTTCCAGGTTTCTGATGGAAACCTGTTAACCCGCTGAGGTTAAGGATTGCAGTCGGGACTACAGTACCAATTGCTGCTCCTGCCTGATGTGACGGCTTTCTCCATAACCACCCAAGAGGGATGGAGCCATGCTGCGTCTGTTTGCTGTGTTTCATTTTATTTTATTTTTTACATATAAAAAAATATATAAATAAAGTTGACTTGACTTGACTTGAGGTCGTCACGTTTGCAATGCAGAAAACCCCTGCAAAATCGCTGTTTCCTTCTAACCTAATTACAAAAAATATAAATGCAACCATTTTCATGAGGTCCAAGACTTTTTCTATGTACACAAAATACATTTTATCTCTATGTATTTGAGTTCACGTGCACCTTTCATTGCTGAGATAATCCATCCACCAATCATAGGTCTGGCATATTAAGTTGCTGATTAGGAACAATGATTATTGCATAGGTGTACACCTTGGGCTGCTTACAATGAAAGGTCTCAAATGTGTGGTTTTGTCATAAAGCACAATGCCAAAGTTTTGAAGAAGTGTGCATGTGACATGGTGACTGCAGGAATGTCCACCAGAGTTGTTGCCCGTAGACTAAATGTTTATTTATCCACCATAAACCATCTCCAAAAATGTTTTAGAAATTTTGGCAGTACATCCAACCAGCCTCTCTACAGCATAATATCAATACCAATACCAATACCAATACCAACATATCCGGCATCTTCACCTCCAAGATCATATGAGCCACCCGTACAGCGGCTGTAACAATCTGATTGCATAACCGAAGAATTTCTGCACAAACTGCCAGGAACCATCTCAGAGAAGCTCATCGGCATACTCATCGTCCTTATCGGGGGCTCCACCTGACTAGAGTTCGTCTTTTTATGGATATGATCTGCCCTGTTAACACTGTACAGGGCAGTGTACATGCAGACAGCGTGGATGGCGTCATGTGGGTGAGCGGTTTGCAGATGTTAATGTTGTGAATCAAGTGGCCCATGGTGGCAGTTGGGTTATGGGAAGGCATATGTTATGGACAATGAACACAGCTGCATTTTTTAGGATGGCATTTTGAATTCACAGAGATACCATGGCCTTTATTGTCTGATGTTTCAGCATAATAATATATGGCCCCATGTAACATATATAACAGTGGGTTCCAGTTCCTGCCAATATATTCACATAGCCATAACTTTGCACAACAACTGAATGGACCAACTTTGCACAGAACACAATCAAAAATCCACTCTATGTGAAGATGTGTTGCACTGCGAGAGGCAAATGGTGATCACACCAGATACTGTTTTTTTTTGCTTTTTCATTGCAATATAATAATTTCAATCATTTTAACTAAATCGGCCAATCAATTAAAAAAATTTAAAATTAATGAATAATTACAATTAGCTGTAATTATTCAGGATTAACCACATTTTCCCCTAACGCTGAAGCTTTTAATATTTTACATTTTGATTTGTATATTTAATTGAGAAATCATTATGAATAAAATAATAGTGTATATTTTGTATATTATATATTTTACATTTTAAGCACATATTACCCTGCGGTTGTGGGGGTTGACAGGTATAAGTAGCTTTTATTTGCTCTTTCTCTCTTTGAGCCCCAGTGTTGTGGACAGCCCCACCCCCTCAATTTTGGGATCTGCATTACAGGGTTTTAGACTTCTTGTTCTATCAACTACATGTGACGTTGCTCATGTTGTTCTGTTTAGCAAGAAAGAGCTAGACCATAAGTAAAATCTTCTGCCTAAAACACAATTTTTACTTGTCATAAGCCACAATGGTCAAAAATAAAATGTGTAGTTACTTTTTTAACACAATGATCACAACAAATAATTAATTATTTGCAGTATGTTCAAATTGCAGCAGTAGTTTTTCATGCAAAACTATGAAGATGGGATTTCCCTGTAGCACTTTCTCTGGAAGTTTTCTTTTATTATTTCAATAAAGTCTATTTGTCAAATTTATCTTTTATTTATCTAAATGAGTAAACATATTCTTAAATTTGTTGGTCTGTGAACGAAAGGTTGGGGGTTCAAATCCAGGCTCTGCTACACTCTGCTACACTGCTGGGTCCTTGAGCA
>JAOUQU010000036.1:1930316-1954332 GCA_028566735.1 Ammoglanis amapaensis | reverse complement strand
GGATAGTGAACATTTCCGATAACGACCGACCTTTCGGAACGGATTGTGGTCGTTAACCGGGGTTCCACTGTATATTTATACACAACATTTAAATGGGTATACGAACTGTAAGATATAGACTAAAATAGTTATTATGAAGTAATACAACAACAGCAAAATTTTATTTTTTATATTTACATAATGTTGCATAAGATATTAAGTATACACTAAGGTATGTATGCCAATTTAGTGGCATCACTGTCCAAGACTAAACTTGATGTTAAGAAAACGGTAGTTTGTGATTAGTAGTTGGACCTCAGTGTAGTGCAATTCTCTGCTGAGTATTCCAGTAGCATGTAAAGCACAGGTCCTAATATTATGGGTACTTAATAGGGTGTGCACTTCTGCTCATGTACAGTAGGGATGGCTCACTTGATGAAATGAGCCAGAGCACAGAAACGTTGGACTCAGCACAGTAGGCATTCACTACCATGCCAAAGTGCAAAACTCCAGCATTATGTCTAGTAAACAAATTTGAGGTGCAGTGTTTACTTAAAATATGGGCAGATAAGAGTATACGGGAACAGCTGTATGCAACACATACACACACACGCAAACATTTAAGATGTGGTGGAGATTCTGGTCTGGACTGCAGCTGGAGTCAGTGCTTCCAGAACCACCACACACAGACGTATGCAAGACATGAGTTTCAGCTGTTGCATTCCCTGTGTCAAGCCAATCTTGAACAAAAGACAATATCAGCAGCATCTCACTTGTGCCAAAGACAAAAATGTTGTTCTCTGATGAAAGTAATTATGTTTGGAAATCAAAGTCCTAGAGTATGGAGCAAAAGAGGAGAGGCACAGAATCCATGTTGCTTGAGGTCCATTGTAATGTAGTGATTCCACAGTCACTGATGTTCGAGGTGCCATGTTGTCTGCTGGTTTTGGTCCACTGTAATTTCTGAGGTCCAAGGTCAACGCAGCTGTCTACTAGGAAGTGTTAGAACACTTCAAGTTGCTGACCAACTGTAGATATACTGTGGATTTTTATATAAAATGTAAAATATTATAAATGAATTATAAAAAGGAAGATACAATACACCGGACACAATCAGAGAAAACTGGCAATAACACAGGCTGTCTCCATCATCTCCATGCCATGTCAGATTCCTGCAGAAATTCAAGCAAAAAGGTCTCAAACTAAGAGCTGTATTTGCTCGTATTTTCCGTGTTCATACTTTTCAGTTGGCCAGCAATTCTAAAAATCATATTTTTGTATTGGTCTTCAGTAATATTCTAACTTTCTGAGAAACAGAATTTGAGGTTTTTATTAGTTGTCAATTATCATTAAATTAAAAGAACTAAACCCCTTAAACATATTCGTCAGTGTAATGAATGAGTATAAGATACACATTTCACTTTTTAAATGAAACTACTGAAACACATTTTTCATGATTTTCTAATTGTGTGACCTGCACCTGTACATAAGTGCAATCATGTGAGTAGAGGCACCTAAGTAGGGGACGTAGAACACAGCCCTGGGGTGCACTGGTGTTGCAAGTCAGAAAAGATGTGATGACATTTACAAGACATGTTGTGTTTAAAACATTTTTAGTATTTAATAGAAGTAGTATATTTTAGAATATATTAGTATTTCAGCATAGTAATATATTAGGATATTTAGAAAAACAACTTAATATAATGCCATGTTTTCTTTAAAGTCAAATTGAATTAAATACATCTCCATAAGTGTGAATCAACTCTCAACCAGTCCCCAAAAAGGTGATAAAACTTAACTTGACTCGTCTTCACTCTCGATTCCCACACATTGAACATAATTATAATACACTTGGGTGCAGCACATATACCCGGCGTGGTTGGAAAACTGAGCTTGTTTAGAAGGTTATTAGTTTGATTTCCAGAGCCGACGGGTCATGACTGAAGTGCCCTTGAGCAAATTACCTAACCCCTAACTGCTCCTGGGATGCCACAGCTAGGGCAGCACACCATGACGGGTACATGTGCTGCACCAAAGTGTGTTTCACTGTGTGTGAACCGAGAGGGAAGACGAGTCAGTTAAAGTTATATCACCTTTTTGGTGACTGGTTGAGAGTTGACTCACTTATAATTTTGCAATACTCAGCTCACTCATTTCACTCTTGAACAGGATGTAATAGTTTCAGAGGAGATAGACAAGTGTATCCCCAAGAGACTGTAGACTCATCTGACACATGGTGATAAACACCAAGAATCTAGCCTGAACATATTTGTATTTTATCTATTATACTTACCGGTTTTTAAAAAAGACACTGAGCAGCCAACACATTCTCATAAAGTTAGACCACCAAAACCCTATTTCTAGTCTCATAGGTGGTTGGTTTACAGACAGAGTTGGCTTTGTTTGGTCAAACTATTCATGTAACCATGCAAAAATGCTTTCAAATGTATGTAGCCACTGATCCTTGTGCACCTTTTGAAGCTGTTGTGTATGTATGATTGAGCTGGTTAACTAGTCTGCAGTTTGCATGTAAATGTTTATATCAAACCACTCATTTTAGTAATATGCAAGCTGCTAGAAAATGCTTCTTCTTCTTAATACTATTATTAGGAATAAAAACAGACGCAATCAGAAAATTGTGTGACAAAAGGGAAACCATGCCATTCAAATTGTTGTCTAGTCGATACCAAGTCAAAACCTTAATAACCTCTCTAGGGATTCATTTATTTGATTGTCTAAGCAAAGGGAGTTTGGCTGTATAAGCTTAAGTACAAACGTTTAATAAAAAAGCAGGCTATATATTTAGGCACATCTTGTTCACATAATTTCATATCCTTATTCTCACAACTTACTAAGTTCATGATGGTTTAGAGAATGTCAAGAGAATGACAGCAAGAAAATGTCTGGATTTTAATGCACCGTGGACTTGGCAAACTGAGACAGCAACGAAACACTTGAATTCTGAAGCAAATGCTAATTACATACCTTACATACATGATGCAGAATGATTCTTAAGAAGAATAAATATACTGTACCGGTAACTAGTCTAGACTTATACCGTACTTGAGCTTGTGCTATCAAAAGTGACTCTAATGTAACAAACCCGCAACTTTAGTCCTAAAATGCTTTATATGCGCCTGATTAAGCTAAAGTGCTACATATGAGCTCAATCAATCAACCTAGCTGTGCTGCTTTGCCAACTCAATAGATGGTGCCAAGAAACAGGCGGAAAGGCGGTAAGTCATGGGCAAAACACGACAAACTGATGAACAAAATTAGCTTAATAAAATAAACCAGTACTACTGGAACCTGCCAAAGAACAGGATGGATTAACAATAGCAAGAAAAAGGGTTAAAAAGATGAGGTCAAACACACTATACCAATGTGAATGTCACACTTTTACATTTCATTTTTAGATGGTTAGATACTGTTACAGTTAAAGTAATTAACATATTCTATTCTCACATGAAATAAAATGCCATAGTTTGGTCCAGACCTTTATTAATAAATAATTACTTATAATTTATGTATATACATTTTATACAAATCAGATTTTGTCTTAAAGGTACAGTGAAACCTTGACTTATGAATTTAATTGGCTCCAATTGATATAATAGACTATATTATTTTTTTATATAATAGATATTATTTTAACCTAATTATTTCATGTCAAATATGTAGAAAGCATACTAGGTTCATGATGTGACCCCAAACTAAATCATTCATAACCATGTTGTTTATAATGTTTTATGGTAAACCATTTACAAGTCAAAGTTCCACTGAAAATTGTCCCTCTTTATATTTTTGGTTTAACCATTATAAAAATTTTAAACCAAATACCTGTTTAAAACATATAAATATTACTGACCTTTTGAAATAAGTTGGTTCATGCTAGGTAATTAAATCATAAAAGTGCTTTAACCCTAAAACACTAACATTTTACAGTACCAGTAACACTATCACTAATGTTGGGTATATTTTACCTGGCATAAAGCACCTGATTTAAACGCACAAACATTAACATCGGGTAAATTCCACCCATAAAATATGTAACTCTCTATCACTAACGTCGATGAAAATCATTCGAACCCATGCCTCTTAAAAAAATTGATGGGAAGAGAGAATCAACCAAACCATTAATGGCATCAATCAGCAACCTGAAATTACACAAAGTCCCCAGCAACTCAGACCGCAGCAACACAATGAATTTTTTTTCTAGGTTGTACCATTTTGTTTAATGGTTTTAGTCTATTACTATTTTTATATTATATATTATTACTATTACTGTTTTATTGTTTTAATAACAATAACATGACAAAAACTGTGCAGGTAAAAATCAACTGGCGTTAGTGTTCTAGGGTTAACATCAGAATCATGTACATGTCCACATTTACTAACGATATAAATGAAAAACATAAAACACACACAGTACTAATTAAAAACACAGATTCCAGAAGTCTGTACACAGAGAACACCTCAAACTACATTATTCTTCATTCACTACAAAGTGAATTTCAAATAATTGCACATTTGACAGTTTTAGTTCTGTAATATAATACAGTTATATACAACCAGTAAAGATAATTGATAAAAAGAATTTAAAATAAAATAAAATCACTTAAATAAAACACACCAAAAAACATTTGTTTTTTTTAAGTTGGAATTGTTGAAAGCTGGGAATGGGTCATTATTGGAATGAGAATAAGTCTAACATGTACACTATATGGCCAGTCTGAAGTCTGAACAACAGACCATAATGTTGGGGTTAGGCCTCATTTTACCACCAGTCAGTTGCAGTACAATAAGGGAATTCTGGCTGTGAAAGTCACAAAATCATCTTTTCTGAACTTCTAGCATTTCCGATTACAATTGCTTTATATTTTCTACTGATGTTGACTACATCTTTTCACATGTTAGGGGAGCGACAAAGCCAGATGAAACCATATTTGTGTTTAACAGAAATCAGATGTACCTGGCTTTCTCAACCCTGTATGAACAACAGCCAATTGCTGTTCATGTAGACACCCAGCTAGATGGTGGAGCTGAATTTTTAAATGTCATCTTTGGTGTGGTAGTGTTTTTGCTGCTAATTTGAATCTGAAGTCACTTAGCATTCAAACGTCTATGTACAGTTCATGTATTGGTTAATCCAAAATGTGATGTGGTTCTTGCAATCATACAACAATTCAGTTAGCAATTTGTTAGTCAAAATGTTTAAAACTTACACCGACATCATGCAAAAAACAATGCAACAGCATTGTTGCATGACATCAATTTCACCATAAGTCAGATTAGAGCATAATACATTACGCTATTCACAATTTTCCTAACTTTTTTGCAAGCTGAGACAATGAAAACAGCAGGCAACAGTCATTCTCAGGGAAAGTGAAGTAGTTGATACTGTGGGTTATTAATGTAATGCAGGGTTGTGGATGTGGGACTAAGCATCACCTACCTGCACCTACGTATGTCGCTTTACTAAAATGGTCAGGTTTGGCCATTATCACACATACAGTGTAAGAGTTATTAAGTTATTTACGAGGGTTGTATCCTATGTTCATTAAAACACTGGTTTTACATCAAGACCCATGTCCCGTCATCTTTGAGGAAAATGCTCCAGTATATCAGTATATTGTAAGCACTACCCAATAAATTGAAATATTTAAAATCTATGAAACGTTTATTGTTAAAAGAAAACATTTATGCTAAGCTGAATTCATTTTTAGTATTAATATACTGCATACTGGTGACATGAACACTGATCACTCATCTCCACTCTTCTCTGAGCCTGTTCCTATAGCCAGATCATAGCATGGTTCAGTAGACTCTGGAGAGAGGGTGCTAAAGTTGAAGCCTTTGTTTCCAGAGCCCATGCGTTTGCGATTTCGAGCTCCTGGCTGGTACAGCTGCATGGCAGGTCGGTCCTGTCCGGAATTAAGATAAAGACACAGAAGACAAAAGCAAAAAAGGCTTGCTTTAAAGGGGATTTAAGTGAACACTTGCCAATCCACTCTGTGGATCTAGTCTATGTCCATATTTTAATTTAAGAATACCACGTATGTTTTTGACAGCGAATGCTTGCTGTTGGTGAGTTGAGTTTGTTGTGTAACTTATTAATACCCTTTTAAAACAATTATTCTCTCTAACAATGCTGGCCCAGGCAGCAATTAAACAAAATACCATAGCTAAGCCATATTCCATCTAACAAGTGGATAGCAGCGATATGCATCTATCCAGTTGTGAATGCAACTCAGCACTGTGTACGGAAAGACACACCCTGAGTCATCTTTCAGCTCTCTGTGCAGGCGCCATCAATCAGCCATCAGTGGTTGTAATTGCACCAATTATAAGAAAGAAGGTCTCACTCTCTGGCTTAGTCCCACCTCCATATGACTAGTAGGCCAATCGTTGTTCATGTGCCACTCAGCCTTAGCCAGAAAGGCAAAGTTGAGACTCTGTAGTCTTGTAGTACTTTTAATTACCCATAGTAAGTACAAGATCAAATGTTTAAGGAAACGCAACATCAGTACAAAAAGAAAGTGTTTAAACTGTCATACTACATCAGCATTTGCTGTCAACAACAAGACCTAAGCTGATAATGTATTGGGCCTCCCAGCGTAACTAGTAATCAGTGTGGTATCCCCTCCCCTTGGGAAGAAAGGCTCAAAGGCTAGCTGTACCTTGGCTGGCAGAGCCCCTCCTATGTGGTCTGGCCCCTCAGACTGGGAGGTCCTTTTCTCTTGATGCACTAACACAGACTGAGAGACATGTTGACTTCCATCAATAAACAGCCCAAAACTGCTGTCAGCCAAATTCACAGCTACCTGCCTTGACATCAGCACATCAGCAATTACAACTCAAGCTTAGTATGCTATACAAGTCCTAGGAGGGAGGAGGATTTGTATTGCACACCAGCATTCATAAAATAAAATGTAATGAGATGAGATGAAATATAAAAATGAAACTATTGATGAAACTAACTATTATTATTATGTATTTATTGCACAGATGAAGGTTAAACTAACAGAATAATGAATGTTGACAAGAGTGTATATTCACAATACTACCTGCTTGTGATGTAAAATGTGAACAAAAAAGCTTATGAAGTTTTACATGCTAGTTTGTTATCAAGTGGACTACGTATACTATGTATACCAGGCACCAATGCCTGTAATAAATAGGAACTAAAAATAAATAGGAACTAAAAGTGCTTAAAAGTCTTGCCTAATCAGCTTTTGCTCACCTTATTGCGAATGCGCTCCTTCCTGTTCCCCATTTCATCTCTGTCCTCCTTGCCCATCTTATCTCCTGTATCAGGGCAATATGAGTAGACAATGTGGTGGGCATCTTTCTTGGCTCGGTCATGACAGTAGCCTTTGCCCCATTTGGTCTCTTCTTTGCGACGCATGAACTTGTCAAATTCATAATGATGTCTCTGCCGCTTGCGTTCCTCTTCTCTGCCACGATGATCCTTGTCCCTCTGTCTGCGAGCATGGCCTTCCCGCTGCTCCTTATCACTCTCTGGCTGAGCTCTATATACAACAAAATGCACATAAGCACATCAAAATTGTTTGAGATTACCCTTAAAATTATGACAATTTTCTTTCTTTTCACATCATCATCACATAAACATTTTATATATCTTAAAGTTAATTTGAAAGGGCCAATCTTAGACACAATCAATACTACTCCTTCCACCCTCACCAAAAATAAAAAGTTGTAGTGGTTATGGTACAGGACTAGTAATCCAAAGGATGCCGATTTAAATGTCACCACTGCTAAGTAGCTGCTGTTGGGCCCTTGAGCAAGGCCTTTAACCCTCAATTGGTCAGACTGTTACTGTAGCTGTAAGTCGCTTGGGATAAACCATCTGATAAATGCTAAAAATGTAAATGATTCAACAAGATACAGATGAGCCATGGCTGTCTATGACCCTGTCACTTTTAGTGGTTTCTAAAATATCAACTGAAAATAACGATATATATGGTCTAATGAAATAAAGTGGAAATACTACTGTTACAAACATTAATTACAATTATACAAAAAATATTACAGACAGATCTTCTGTCAGAAACAAATGGTATAATATAATAATAATTAGTAAAAATATAATAATGTAATAATATGTTCTGTAGTAAATAGTTCTCCTGAACTATGGGAATGCTTACATGTTTAAAAGTCAGAGTGACACACACATGCATACAGTGTAAGTCTAAGAAACTAACCTGTATTTTGTGACAATGGTGACCTAATAGATAAATCATACTTAACCGCAAAACACAAAAATGCAGAAAACAACCTGGTTATGAAATTAAATATCAAAATAAAGTTCAATCCTTGGGACCTTTTTCTTTTTCTATTGCTGATTTAGGAGAAAACTGAAAACAACTTTCTTTGTTTCTAGATTCAGATTCACAAACCAGTATTAGAATAATTTTGTATTCATTTATTCGTTTTTTAAATTTTCTGACTTGGTTTCTCATTTGCCTCAGGTTTTTTGTAATTACAAATAAGTTAGTATATTCATTATATAGTTTATACCTTATAAGTTAGTTTATAACCTATTAGTTATTTTCCTGTTCACATGTTGAATATAAATGTTTACAGTACACATTTACTTAATACTTTAATATGTATTATTCTTTTTATGTATTATAATTAATCTAGATGTTTAATCCTATTAACCATTTCCTATTTTTATCTATCAAATATAAAAGACACAGTAATTTAGGTTTAAAAAAATAAAAAACGAAAAGTATTCCATCTATAAAATAGTTTAATAGTTTGATGTTAATTGTTTAAATAATGTCAGGCTGAAGGGTCGGCCACACACATCACCTCACGAAATCTGTCTTTGCTAAAAAATTGAAACCCTTAGTCTACAGACTCAGCTTCTCCATTCAAGCCTTTATTTTGCTTCTGAATATTGCAGTGCAATAAACGAGGCACCACTGTGACCACCAGCAAACTGGCTTCAATACTCACCTAATGTATTTGGTAGTATGCTGTTTCAAACGATACATAAGTCACACCTAACACAGTTATGGACAATTTAGTCTCTTCAATGTGCCTTACCTGCATGTTTTTGGACTGTGGGAAAAAACCCAGAGTAAATCCATGTGGACACAAGGAGAACATGCAAACTCCAAACTTCTATTGTAATCGACCCCGGGACTTCCTGCTGTGAGGCGACAGTGCTGACCACTAAGCCACCATGCCGCCCTATTTTTGTCCTTTGACCATAACAACATATTTTACGTTAATGATTAAAGAAGAAAACTAAATTTGTGAGATATTTTGTGCATTATTGAAAGTTGTCATATATTGGGACCATGAGCAACTTGGATTATATGATTTATGGGTTTAGCCATTACATTTGATTATTGTCTGTGTATGGATTATTGTATGGATTCCAAGATCTACCATTAAAATTACAATAATAAGCAATAAAGTAAGTGTTTCATACTTGTCCTTTGGTTCCTTTGATTTGTTTTGGCCTGTAGGTTTGTCCCACTTGTTCCTTTCCATGTCTCCACTATCCACTTTGTCCTTCAGTCGATCTGATTCTATGTCATCCTCCCTGTCACATTTCTTAAGAAGCTACAGCACAATTTAGAATTATATATAGGATAAGTCAAAAATCTAGTGATTTAAATAGCATTATAACGTGAATGAGTTATATACCTTAATTTTAATCTCCTTTTCAGATAGTTTTTTTTGTTTTTCACCCTCTTTGCGTTTCCGTCTCTCTTCTTCCCTGCGTTTCCGTTTTTCTTCTTCCCTTTGCCGTTTTTTCTCCATTTCTCTTCGTCTTCTCTCCTCTCGTTTTTCCTCTCGAATTCTCTGGAATAGAAAGAAATACACAATAATTTCGAACACAATAACTTTATAACTGTAATCATAATGTCATTACAAGCAACACAACATCAAGTTTAAATTATTCACATGTCCCTACCTGCTTTTCCAACTTCTTGCTCTTAATGTATTCCAAAAGTGGTGTTGTCTTTTTAGCTGCAAATTAAAGTAAAAATATCAAGCCTAAATCTTCCAGTGAGCTGCCTTATTAATTTGATCTAAATCATAGTTGCACTCATTCTTAAGCAAAAAGATTCTGTATGGCCATCTAATTCTCAAATAAGCTTTGGTAACTTGTGAACACAAAACAAAAATGTCTGTTGACCGAACTCAGTTGGTTGGAATGGGTTAATAGGTCTTTTGGACTTAATGTGCAAAATAGTAAAAAGTAAGTCTTTAACTTCTTTCTCGAATTGACCTGTTGTTCAAAAGCTTCTTTTGACAATTTGTCTTAGTTCTGTGATGTCCCGTCCATTGATCTATCTATAAAGGTCATGGTAATGTAATAAGTACACCTTTATGCAACCAAAGTTTGCATCCAAATTCTGATATGCAGCCACTTTTGGGCTATTTACCCTGCCTGGTTGAGTGAACCCATTTCAAAACCAGCTGAGATGTGCAAAAGAAATTGTACTGTAACTATGCATTTGCCTGTGAATCAATATCACAACATCTGAATCTTAACACCAACTGTAAGTAATCAATATAATTCATTATAAAAAAAGAACAATTATACATTTGCACATAATAATCTTGAGCAAGATTGATTGTATCCAACTGAAAAAAAAACACAAAAATCCAAATGCTTAAGATTCTTATCAGCTTAGTAAAGAAAAATGCATGTATACCTATAAGCTCCCTTGTTTTCGCTTCAATTTCCCCCAGTAATGTTTCTGGATTTGCCACTGATTTCTCCTCATCACATGAGTAATTCTCTAGAAACCGTTTGTATTCTGGATCTAGTGGGGGAACATTGCATGTAGAATCTTAATGTTGAGTGAATGTGCCAATATTTTATATGGTTAATTTTTGAATGTTCACAAATACCTTCTTCAATACTTCCTGTTTTGGCATCTTTTTTCTTAAGTTTTTTTTTGGAAACTTTCTGAAAAGGGGCAAATTCTACTATAGCTGGAAACTCCTGACCTAGAGTAAAATATTAATACTTAATTCATTCGTATCGTAGATGAAAATGCAAGTTGTCAAACTGCAAAGTAAAGTCTTACCTTTATTATCTATGAAAACATAACCATCAAAACGATCTCTGAAATGAACAATGTCTGCTGGGTTTTTAAAGTTGATATATGCTCTAGAGAAAAGATGTGGATACAAGCTACAAAAACACAAAGAAATTCATAAAGTTGAAGTTTGAAGAATATATTCTCATAATATCGATTGTGTAATAACAGTACCTTTGATCAGCAGGAAAAAACTCAAAATAGTCAAAAGGTGGTAGCGGACTAAGAATCTCTTCAAGCTGATCTTTTGACAGATTAGGTGGGAGACGTCGAATCACAACCTAGTGTTGAAATAACAAAATGACAGCAAATTTCCCAAAATAACAGCAAATGTTAAACATTAAATGATCTACAGAACAAATTATTACTTCGTGAAAGGTTGGAAAACCCCTGTACAGCCTAACCATGGACTAAACATCCACAAAGCCAATCATACATTTGTGCAAGAGGTTTCGTGTTTGCAGTTAACATAACTGCATGTCATTGGACAGTGGAAGGACACCAGAACATCTGGAGGGAACTCATGCATCCACTGAAAGACCCAGCAAACTTCCACTTGGAAACCAACCCCCAAACCTTCTTGCTTTCAGTGCTTTCTGCTAGCCACAAAGCCACCATACTATGTCTCCAGCACCTGTGTTTTATGTCGCCTGCTTCAGAGCCCCAGAGGGAACATGGAGGAGAAAAAAAAGTAATGGGAAGAAAAGAATTGCACCCCCAAGAGAACATGGTAAAAAAAACTGAGTGGGGGAAAAAAATATATATATTTTGCTCTGAAGATGAAAAAAATGTGAAAAAAATATTTCTGGGTAGAAAAATTTTTTTTGCTCCAAAGATCTGGGTGAATGGGGGGGGGTTTCTTTGCTCCAAAGAGGACATGGGGCAGCCATTGATACAAATACCAAAATGCTTTCGATTTAATCGTTCGAGTCGGCTTCATGGTTACAGGTGGATGCAAATCAAATGTCAAGAAAATGGTTTGCAAGTTGAGAAGGAAGATGCTAAGAGGAGTTCAGCTCAGAAAAGCACAAAAGTCTATCGACATAACTACTTTGCAGGACCAAACTAAATTAAAAGCCTTAGGAATTTGTATCAATGGTGCATTGATTATTTTTATTATTAAATTTAAAATTGTTTGGTTAAATGCATTCACTACAAGCAGCAGGCCAGAAAATGTCAGAGGGGACTATATGTAAGCTGTGATACTCTGCACATCATTTAGTGAGCCCTCAGGTTCTCAACTTGATATAATGCCCTCTCATGGACATGCAAAAAAACATTCACCAAGCCCTCTCAGGTGTAAAAAAATGTTTTTTTTCACCACGTCCTCTTAGGAGCAAAAAAAAATTCTACACAGAAATATCTTTTTCATAAAGTCATCTTCAGACCAAAAAAAAAGCGAAAGCCCGTCTCTTTTTAGACCGCCCACTAGGTCATCGATTGGCTCGTTGTGCTAACGTATGATTGGCCGTTCCTGCTGTCACTCCATCCAATTGTAAACAGTGTCTAATTAAGTGCAGTAATAATAATAATAATAATAATTTTATATATATATATATATATATATATATATAATATACATATGTGTGTGTTAACAATTGGCTGATAATATTGAAATGTTAACAACAGTTAACCCTTCTGTATTCTTTGTGTTCATTTTTCATAAACTATTTTTACATATAACGACCTAAAATGCAGATGGTTCTGTTACACTCCTTCATGCAACTTCTTTTTTTAAACAGTTACACCCCCCCCCCTCCTAACTATTTGTTGCAATGATTTCTTCATATGACTGAGTCAGTGTAAAAAACTATGCTGTTACCATGTATTTTCTATGCTTATCTTTTATCCAGAAACAAAGATTTGTCAAAAATCAAAAACCTTTTCCACAAGACTGAAGAAATTTGATGATCTCTCACCATGCCATATTTAAAAACGTTGTAAAAACAACGACAATTAATTGTATAAATTTGTATTTATAGTTCACTTGAAATAAATAAGCTAGTACAATCATCAAAACAAAGTAAAACATAACACGCAGAAGAATCGAACGGATACTAAACCTCATGCTATTACTGTAAATGTCCTTCAATCAATAACAACACGAAGTAAATGTATTTTTTGAATAAATGAATACATGTACATTGCAAATGTAGTTGACTGGCCATTACTACTGCTGCATCGTGTAAACAGGGTTTCTTCGTGGTGTTTGTGGTTGAGGGTTTGACTTCAGTGCGGCGGTGCTGTCAGTGGTGCTGAATCCTCGATTATTTACCAAGCCCATAACCAATAACCCAACCACAAACTACGCCAATTGTTTCCTTACCTTTGTGAAAATTTCTTTTTTCTCTTCCTTGTGTTTGGAGTTCGTTAATGCGTTGTCATGCTCCCTCTGAGCGTCTCTAAACTGTATCTCAACAACACTCCTGTCTCTGCTGCCCGTCATCTGCTCCTGCTTCTCAGCCCTCATTTCTCCATTTCTCCTTTGCCTACCGCAAATATCGCGAGAATCCGAACACCGCGAGAACGTGACCGTACACGTTATTGAACAAGTATTCGAGTATTGAAGATTGAGCTGTTTTCTCTCGTGTTCAGAAACGTACAGTTGAAATTGTGATAGAAAAAAATAAGGTATATGCTATGAGTTAGCCACCTAGGCTGTATTTGCCTGTACCTAATACTGTATTTGCAAATCCTCAAAACCAGGGTTTGACACTAGGTTGTGTGTAGACCCATTTGTCACAAATATGTAGAACTACTGAAAAACATATGGGGGTGAGTTGTCAAAAGTGTCAACATAATGTGCAATGTGCAGAATAAAAAAGATGTTATGTTACATTCAAATTCAATTGAATTTTCAGAAATAGTAAATGTGTTTTTTATTGGCAATGTAAGCAAATGTTTTGTAACCCTTGCATATTTGTAAGGTCAATAAAGAAACTGTATTTGAAATTATTTTGAAATGTACACCAAGGCCTGCTCATACACTTGTTAGGGTTTACAATGTATTGTAAAATTATATTATTAAATATTGCACAAAAGTATAGTTTTGCTGCAGACAATAATCTTGCAAATAGTGAATCTTGAATTGAATTTGAAACAAATTCTACAGTATTTAAAGTACATATTATAAATAATTATTTGTGTAGTATTGTGCACCATACTTCATTCAAATCAGAAATTCTAACAAAGAAATGTCCATCACATTTCAACATCTTATCATTGAACAGCAGGTACCAACATTAGAGCACCCAAGGGAAGGTTGAGTACCTGAAATTGCATTTTATATATGCACCTTTTAGGGAATATAGTTGAGTGCCAGCATTCACTGTTTTTCAGTAGCAGGCTCATCCTCAGAGTCACTGTTGTCTGTGATGCGTGGTGTAAATGGACTGATCGTGCTTGCTGAACTCCAGGCATCTGGACTCCGTGGTTGCTGATTCACCCAGCGGCCATACATATCCCGACTTGGCACTGCAGTTAAGTGAAATACAAAAAAACGAAAAGCAATATGTTATACTCATAGAACTGCACTAAGAATTGCAACATGTTTAGCCTGTCGGATACTGGTTTTCATGATGTGTTATCCGAAGTCTTAAAAATTAAAAAAACTTGCAGTTAAAGACCATGAAGACTGTCAAAATGTCCAAGCGAACAGGGTAAAAAAGCTGAAATATGTTAATGCTTGCAAGGATTGGTATAACGATTAGTGGAAATGTATTACAGAAAAACATGCAAAAAAAAGTTTAAAAAAATATTTGGTTGTCAACAATTTGTAAGTAAAATAGCAAATGAAACAGAAAGATTTGGTTAAGAAGAAGGAGTTTGCCCTGTGGGGTTAGATTGAAATTTAGCATAAAAAGAAACAAAACAAAATCAAAAGAACAAGTCTGAGATGTGCTGATATAATCACTTCCGAAAACTCAGCACTCTCCCCAGAAGTATTCAATATGTGCTTAGTGCTAAGGTTGCTAAAATATTTTTAGTCACTAAAAACAGCAAAGATTTAAGTTTTATTGCATTGGGATCAAATTCAGGACTTGCAGAAATGGCACACTTAGTATTGTAGTTACCCACTAAATAGTACTAAAAAACATTCAACAGCTTCAGAAAAAAACTGTTTTTTTAAAAGTCAGCAGTAACTGGGGGTTTTCAATAGTCAGCAACTTGAACATAGCAGCAGTTTGAAGCAGATACATAAAGAAGGCTTTTTCTTGTCAACACTGAGATTGTGTTGTTTCCTCACAAATTAATACAAGTAAGTCATCAAAAGTAGATAATCAGAATTGACGCAATGACTCACGTGTTATATATGTACTGTATATATCAATGCAGCTTATGGGTCACATAACTGAGTGTGGCAGCATTCTCTGTGATAAAATTATACCCTGAACGAAAAAAAATAATAGTGAATGCACACGTTAAAACTCAGATCTAGTTAGATACTCCTCTTAAAAGAAGGGTGCCTAAGACCTTAAAATGTATAAAATATAGCCAATTCATGTATGCTTTTGTATATGTTGCATTAACACTAATGAGTCAAAATCATACTGTTGGTGTTTAAATGATCATTAGATGGTTAAATCAGGTGATTAGATTGTTAAACTAATCTGATGAAGCTGACAGGTTTTGTGTTGACTGATAAAAAGGCAAAGCAAGATTAGTTTTTGTCAAGAGCAAAGCTTCAAAATTACAGAATAGTGGGATCACTATTGGGCAAGCAACAGTTCAATTTTCCGTTAATGCGTTATAACTGCTTATTAACGAGTTGTAAGACATTTACAACCTAATCAATAAGCCTACATTAACCCATTTATAAACCTTTTCTAAGGGGAGCCTTATTATAAAGTGTAAACAGAAATATCTCTTACCGCTAAGAAAGGTTTCGTTGGTGTTGGTGTTCAGGTGCAGTCGAGGTAGTGGTCTTTCTGGTGTAGACATCGAGCTTTTGAGACTAGGCAGGAATGTAGAGCATGTGTCCAGATCTCCACACACATGCTCATGCGTATAAGTTAAAATGGATTTTGAAGGTGTGCAGCCCATCTCCTACTGTTGCTAAAGTATCAGTAGCTCTCATTGTCCAAAACTCAAACCTGCTCTGAATCCTCTCTTATCGCCTTTTAGTTACTCAGATCAAAGAGCCATGACGTTCTAATGTAGAGGCGGCACCACAGCTGAGTAAGTGGTTGAGGAAAAGACTCACTATGGAGAAAAAGAACCCAGTATTGTTAACATGTTTTAAAGAAGAAAAAAATCAAGATATAAAAGTAAACAAAAAATAAAACGAATATCACACTCTTCTAGGAGTTTACTAGGATGTGATGTTAGACTAACGCACACTATAAAAATTAAATGATTATATAAGTCATGCTCAAAAGACATAAAGATCCACATTCTTGCTCAATGAGTCTTGATAATCCATACTATCCTTTTTAATCAAAGGGCTAAGCAGAAAGCGGAGTTAAATGGCCGAGTTTTAACCTTCTAATATATTTAAAAAAGTGCTTGACCCATGGTTAAATGTCCATTATCAATATTTCTGCAAGTTTACAGTCACAGTCAATGTCATTTAAATTAAATAACACAACAAACACCAGTCTCAATAAAAGCCAGTCAATAATAATATTTGGACTGTGTGGTTGTGTGCAGCTGCGTTTTAAAAACAGAGTTGGCTGGCAATGCATAACCACACCTTCTATATCCATTATAAAGTTTGTGCCGCATGGGCGGTAACCCAGCCAGTAGTGTTACTGGGACCGTAATGTTCCACAGCAGTGCCACAGACTGATGACCCCCATGCCATGTCACATTGATACAGTAATTCAAGCATAATCGACCAAGTACTGAGTGCATTTTCCCTACTTTCGAGAAGGCCCAATATACTGGGTTTCACTTTTTGTATTGCAATACTGAACGAAATAAACTCTAATATTGTAATTAATTGAGATGCACCTATAGAGGGAATTTGTCTTTCATCAAAACCCACAGTGATATCATTTCATGGGCCCCTAAATCCTTAGCAACACCCTCAGTGCTGTCGAAATCCTTCAAGGGACGCATCTCCAATATCCACTAAGTAATATAACTTAGAATTTCTTCTTCACCAACGTGAATGTAAAAATTTACACTCAATAATAAACTCGCACTGGTGGCAGCAGTGAGCATACATGCTCGACGTTTTGGGCAGCCCTAGCCACTTAGACACCTTACTCAAGGTTTCTTCAAACCAGCAGCTTGGCAGTTTGTACATATTCAAATACATTATATACACTACAGTGTTAAATGCATGTTCAAAAGATTAATGAAAAGAAAAAGCTCAGCATTGGTCTTCGTTCAAACCAACCTGAGTTCATGTTTGTTCTATGCAAAACATTCTAAACAGCATAGGATATTCCACATAAACCATAAAATTCTAAAGAAATCCAGTTACAGACAGGTTGAGAAGCCTTTACATGTTAACAGACATACTGTGTAGTGTAGTTGAAGATACAAAAATAACATCCACCATTGTAGTAAAACGAGTGCAAATAGTCAATGTTCACAAATTGAAAATTTAGGATTACAGAGATATTGACCCCTCACAAGCTAGGAATGCAAACTTTCTATACAAAGACCTTGATACCAATTTGTATCCAATAACTTGTATGAAAATATGTACAAGGAGAAGATAACAAAGCTAATTTCATTAGCAAAAAGCTATTTCATTAGCACACTGGGATGATGAAACACCTTAGAAAAATACAATACTTGAATCATTACCAGAGGAATATCAATATTTGAATACTGGATAGAAACAAAATCCATTTTTTATAATCACTATACACATGTACAACGCAACTTAACATAATAGGATTGATGCCCTTTAAAGAGGTTAGTCATTTCTGCATAGCACTAAATATAAATTGTATACAAAAAATGTGGTACATCTGACTAATAATGGTAATTAAAGTACAAAATAATTATATTAAATACAAGGGAGCAGTTACCTGTAAGAAAAATCTTTGCATGAAACGTTTTAATAGAATAGAATCTAATACAGGTTTCCTGAAGAAAAAAAAAAACAATGAAACTTTTTTTCAAACAGTTTAGCACATTTATTTGCAATAAAAATGTAAGTGCAAAACAATGTAAATAAAGACTTGTTTTATATGGAGAGTTCTGCATACACCGTCTTCCTCGGAGCAACCATTTCTTAAATCAGTCATTTTAGACTATTTCAAGTCTCATTACCATCATCACGTACTGGCGTCAGACATGGAGGTTTCTAACATCATGTCATTCTCGCGCATGTCACATTCTAGGAGAAAGCGCTGGAAGGCATCTGCAGGTGGTGTCTCCAGTGACATAACACTACTGTCCTCCTGAGGCTGTGTTTGGCTCTGGTTTTCATCTGTCGCCGTGCTGCTAAGTATCTTTTTCATAGCAGTTGTATTGGGAATCATCTTCACTTTGTCCTTGATATCAGTTCCTATGAGGGAAAAAGCAGTTACATCTGAGCACAATAATACAAACCAGAACGATGAAAATCCATTTATGTGCAAAATAACCCACAAATATGCAGATTCCTATAGTGCGGGAGATTTGAACTTACCTATATATGCATCCGAGTCACCAATGTACATCTCAATGCAGTGGCCTAGCATTGTAACAGAAAATGTGTCATCCCTTTTCAGACCAAGTGCCTGCAATTGAGAACACATGTAGTATGCAGGTTGAATATATAAAGTGGAAAATGTCAGACTCGTAAACATGACGGTGATTAACTTTTAATTTAAAGTGAGAAGAGAACTGAAACCAAAAAACAAAAACATGCATGCAGTTCATTCTACATAATCAAAGCATTGATAAAAATTGGCTTATTCAAAATAATGATCTTGGCAAATGTAGTACATGTTGGTCGTAGCACAGCTGAACGATACAGCGTGAAACTACTGATTAAATAATTGGTACAATAAAATAATACATGAAAGGAAATAGAATATTGATCACCTTATAATAGATCAAAGAACACCAGATGGTGTTTTTTATTATTGGATATTGTTCAATATTTACTTGACATCTAAAATGACCAGTGAGAACAGAAGATGAATAAGTGAAGCCAATTTACCAGCAAGAAATACGCAAGAAATGTGTGTCCTAAATGGGTTTAAATTTGCTCTGAAGATTTAATCCAATACAAAACCTGTAGGGTGATCTAAGAGATGCCAAACCAAGAAATGCAAAGGAATTTAGTGGAATTTGTTCACAGGTGCCACTGCCAAAAATTGACAGATTCCAGGAAACACAGATGTGAAGCAGTTCTTAGAAACTGTTTCATACAACTACATTTAGAGATCTAAATATTAAATTTAAATATTAGTTATTGTTTAATAATTGTTATTTAACACAGAAAACCGGAGAGCTGAATATGCAGGCACGTCCAAGTTTATGAAGAGTTTGAGATTTTTTGAGTTTAAGTTTTGATTTAAAATAGAATGTGCAGTGTTGTCAATGCACTGGTTCGTATAAAAATGATAAGTTTAACTTTATTCACGTTTTTAAATACAATGCTATTATTTTGAACAAAACTGTATTGTTAATTACTATTTATGACTTTCTGAATCAGAACGCGTTTACTAAGCGCCAATGGTTAGTTTACAAATTTACAACAAATTAATCAGAAGATAAAATAAAGTATTTTACTAAAAAACCAAACATTACATTATATAATTGACAAATCACTTACATTTAAACCAGACTGTTTACTATTTAAAAAAAACGATTATTTAAACGGAAAAACAAGTATAGCAAGCACAGTGGATAAATGTACTGGAAGCATATCATTTTCTGTTCTGGGAAGTGAAATTTCAAAATAAATTATAGAAATCCAATTAGGAAAACAATGAAAAATTGGAAACTAGACTTACAGTGTGAAAATAGTCAATCGCACTTTCAAAGTTTCCCATAAGGCTGTGAACATAGCCGATGGCTGAGTAGGTAGAGGCGTATTGAGGGGCAAGAACTAGAGCCTGGCGATGGTATTCTAGTGCCTGCTCATATTTCCTATGGAAAAGAAAACACCACTTAGCATTTATTCATGTGGAGGACTAAAGGAAAACAAACAAAACTGTAAATGGCATAATAACACACGTTATAAAGTAAAATACGAAAAATTTAAACTACGACTGAATGTTAATTGTAGTTTATCACTAAACGATAATACATAGACAAATTAGAATACCTCGATCCAAAATAAGCACTTGCATAAAGCAAGTAGGAATGAATAATTCATCATGTACTGTAATTAAAATGTAGACTTTTTATTGAGTAAGTACTGTTTATGCAGAGAGACCTGAAGAGGACTAAGCATTCAGGTAAACAATAGGATAGGGATTCACTGCACAACATTCTCTAGATGCTCTTCATTAAAACTACCACTTCATGACATTTTAGAAGCATGCCCCTTCTAGCTAATTGGTCTGTTTGTCATTGTGTCCTTGTCAGAAAGTACTGAACCTGATGAGGAGGTAGTGTGTAGAAAAAAAGTAAAAATGCACACGGCAGCAATGAAGCAAATACGTATTAAAGCAAATACGTAGATTAAACCTATTTGGCAAGTTTCTGTACACTTACTTGAGTTTTCGACAGACATGACCTAGGTTGTTCAACAATGGTTCCCACTTATCCACGGTTACCTAGGAAATAAAATATTGTAAATTGAATATATAAAATATAGTAAATTTAGTGAATTAAGTCACCAATTGTAACACAAAACACAATCGACAAATCTTTAACAGATATTTTTCAGCCTCAATATACATTGAAGCCAAGTCATCCATTGAAAAGACTTAAAGAATCAAGCTTTATTACAGTAACAGAAAATAATAAATTAACAGCAACATGTACACGCACACTCTCTCTCTCTCTGTGTGTGTGTGCGTGCGTGTGTGTGTGTGTCAACATTTGCGGTGGCTTGAATCTTGAGTATATGTAACCAAGTGGTTAAGATACTGGATTGTCAAGTTGCCCCTGCTGGACCCTGGAGGAAATCTTCAACTGTTCAGACTGTGTACTGTACTGTAAAACACTAAAATGTCTAAAAATGTCTGCTAAATGTTAGGGAGGTAACATAAAGCCTACTAAGCCTAATTTAATATAACTGAATTAGGGCTTCAATAACTGAACAACTTTGCACATACCTCATTGCCAATAGCCTTGATCTTTTCTAATGCATCTAAAAACAACTTTTCCGCTGTCTTCCAGCTAAAACAAAATATTAAAGAATATTAGTAAAGTGATTTATAATTTCTCATTTTAATACTTCTTCATTTTCATCGTTCCACTTCTCCCGTTAGGGGTCGCCACAATCTTGATCTGCATTGGCATAGCTTTGTTTAATCTCCTTCCTAACACAACCCTCCAAACAACAATATGCAGCCAAGAGTCCAGATACCTACAGGGTTTCTCAAATTTACCTCGCTGCATGCTCCAGGACTTTGATTCTTAGGCAGGACGGTTTGGGTTTTCTTTCAAACACAGGAACTTCGTGCTGTGATGTGGTAGTTTAACCCATTCAGCCATGACAATTTCACACAATAGATATTGAACATACATTGTACTTACTCTCCGTTCTGAAAGGCCACCACAGCTACTTCATGAATGACGAAGGGATCCTCTGGAGCGATGCTCAAAGCCTGGCTGAAAAAGCGCTCTGCCAGCTTGGGGTTGTTAGTAAGGCCGTACTCCAGTCCAATATACAGCACAGGTAAGTGGCACCTTGTTTGGAATGAAAACTAATGAAAAACTAATTGGAGTAAACAAACAGTTATTACAAACTACATTTGCAAGCAATAGATATAAAAACAGAACACAAAGTTTAATGCAGTAATGACCTTTGCTAGCTTGGTGAGGAGAAACATTAGTTATAAGGTCCCTATCAAACTCCCTACCTGGGAGTCCAAGCTTGAAGCAGATGATCCCCATATTATTGGAGCAATGTAGCTGAGCAATGTTTTCCTTCAGCCGGCTGAAGACGAGATGCTGGAGATAATTAAGCGATTTGAAAAACTTAAAATACTTAGATTAAGGAGCCACTGCTTCGGGAGCGCCGATCAAAGGAAACGGCAACTAGTAGAACCCTGATCATAGGAGCCCTGACCAAAAAAAGCCAGACCAGATGAGCCCCGATCAGAGGAGCGCCGTAGTAATGGGGCAATGGAGGAGATTAGTGTTCTCCAGCAGCCGGGAGAAGATGAGATGCTAGACATGATAAACGGTTAGTCAAATATTGTTTATTTAGTGTATTTAACCGCTGCACCAACAGAGCATCAAGGAACCAGTACTTTGAAACATGGCTTCAACAGGTTTATATTTTGTTATATTTTTTGTAGTTGGCTTTCCTGGTAGCTGCACATTGTTTGTGTTAGTGTTAGCATGTCAACGTAGTCCATACTACTGATTCAAAACAAGCTTTTGCATGTAACTTGCGCTTATTACATGTTCTAATGCTTCCGATTCAAGCAATAAAAAAATGCCTTAGATGTGAACATAAATTAGAGATTATATACCCTTTCATCAATTGGGCAGCAGTGAAATAAGCTGCCATGGCCTGGTCATGTTCACTCTCCACAGCAAATGAATGACCGTATGCTATCCATGCGGGCCCATAGGTGCGCTCCAGAGTTGTAGCCTTACTACAAAGATGACATTTTAGTTATTAGCAGCTCATAAGTACAACAAATAATAAACAACTCCTGTTTTTTAAATCAGTAGACTTACCTTAAGTACCGCCGTGCATGCTCATTTTTATGTCCAACCATGAGATAATAGCACCCAACAGCAAACCATGACACCTAGGAATAATTATTTTTCAACATTTTAGACATTTTACTTTTGCGCACAGTACATTTTTGTTAAATATAAAACTTACTGGATTATTTGGGTATAAATCCACTAGTTTATGAGCGAGATAAAACAATTCTGTAAAGAAAAGTATAGTAGGTAAAGGTTAATTTATATAGCACCTTTATGGAGTTTTCTCCTAAAGTGCTATACAAGATATAAACAAATGAAATGCAAATGCAGCATACAGTGCCCAGCATAATTATTGGCTCCTCTGGTTCATAAGTGTTTTTGGCTTCTAATAAATTCTATAAAAAAATAATACAACAATGCAAAAAATAAAATCTAAGCTTTAATTCAAGAGCCTTCATTTGCTGGAGAAAAATGCATAATATGAAATAAATCTTTTGAATGCAATCATGTGTGCCACAATTATTCACACCCTTGGTGTTAGTACTTACTAACTTACTTGGTGTTTTACCTACAAAAGAGCAATTAATCTTCTCCTATACATCTTCACAAGAATACAGAAAGAGGGATCTCCAACCATTCCTCAATCTCTCTAAATCGTCCAATCCAGGGTTCTCAGTTATGCACTTTCCTCTTCAGCTTACTACACAAGTACTCTTTTGGGTTAAGATCCGGGGACTAAGATGGTCATGAGCAACTTTTTTGTTCCTTGGAAACCATTTTTGAATAGATTTGGTTGAATTAAGATGTATAGAGAGTCTAAAGACCCAGTGATTTCTGAAAGACCCAGTGATTCTGATTTAAAATGCCCTGATATTACAGAGTGTTCATGATCCCATGCATCCACACAAGGTTCCCAGTTTCTTTTAATATAGAAACAAACCCACAGCATCACCAATTCTCCCCATATCTAACAGAAAGATGTTTTTCTGCATATTCATTTTTGGTGTGATGCCAAACCCACTTAGAGTGTTTTTTATCAAAAAGCTCCATCTTGGTCTCACCTGACCAAAGCACATAATCCCAATAAAAATCACAAAGGCTGTCCACAACCAAGGATTTTGCTGGTCGACCGGTGGTCGTCATTTACTTCAACTAATCGACTAATAGTCGACTAAAAATACCATTTAGACCGGGATACATATTTGTGAAGT
>JAOUQU010000036.1:1909736-1926785 GCA_028566735.1 Ammoglanis amapaensis | reverse complement strand
TGATCAGAAATGTGAAATTGTCCAGTAGTCTCACAAGTTCCCACCACTTACTGGTGGTTGTCGTCAGGAAGGGCATCTGTCAGGAAAACTCTTCTCCAAACATTAACGTCCTACCCCAGGAACTGGGAAAATGGACGATAAACGAATAGATAGAGAGATAGAGAGTTTACTCTTTATTTCGGTTTTTATATGGCATGTATGTTGACAGGCCTTTTTGTGGAAATAACCAGATATTCCATTATATTACACCAATGATACATCACTGAAAATAGCCCCTTATTTTTGAATCACATTGTCCAAGTGTTAATTTAAGTGGTAAAATATTAGTTAATAATGCAGACCCAAAAGCTTACATTTACTGGCGATAGACATGGGCGTTTTGGAATGTATGCAGTTGTACTTTTTTCTGTAACTAAATAATTGACTGACAACAGACAACATACCACTTTGGCTAAGAGCATCTGCTAATAGCTTTTTAAAATCAGCACATTAAGTCTTGATCAAAATGTGTTACCTGATCACATGAACGAGGAAAACATTCATCTTTAAAAAAGAATTAATCTTTGAAGTTTCTAGTGCTGTGAAGCCTCATAGAATGCAAAGGTTTTGAGCACAGAAAAGCTTCACATAATTTGTTCAACGTGTAACGACTCCAAACATTATTTGGGAACTTACCTTTGGTGACGAACTGAATGTGCAACCATGACTTTATTTACTCTTTGACTTAAAAAAAACGGTTTAGTCATTGTTCACAATGGCAAAGACATAAGCTATGTGTTCACTTCCTTTTGGCCATACAGTAAAATAAATTTGTAATCTGAACATCAGGAATTCTAAACGAAATGAAATGGTTAACAACTACACCTACCTTCCTCGTCATAGTTCGACATGTCATCTGCAATCATGTTGCCAAAATCCAGAAGCAAGTTCCAGGTATCTCTGGGAATTGACCTCTTATGGTGCTCCTGTTCAGTTTGAAATAAAATTTTCTAGTAAGCATACAAGTGCTTTAGATTTTTAAAATATTAGATTTTTAGACATTTTAAATTCTGCAACAAAGAGAATCTCACTTTGAGCTTTAACCAGCTACATTATCAAGTGGTAAAATAAAACAACATTAATGCAATAAATTATTTTGCCTAACCTTAAACCTTTTGTAATCACTTTACAATAGCTAAAACTCACCAATAAAAATCGGTTCCAGAGATCAAGAAACTTGAATCGGCCTGTCAGAACAAGGTTCCAATAAGCAACTGCCATTTCTAAATCTAAAAATCCAAAATATACAGAAGATTATTTTTAAACACATGATTAAATATTGGTTAAATTTGGTGTCTTCATAATTACCTAGTCCTTTTTGTCCAGGATTTTTAGCAAAATTGAATGTAAACTGGTAAAAGTCCTTAAACTTTCCACTGTCCTTCAGTTCCTGTTCAAGTCGAGGTAGCAAAGCACGAAGTTTTTCTGGACTGTCACACCTGAAGAACAATTTATGCTAGTTTGAAATCCAGCAAGTCATCATTGGCAATTATTTAACATTAAAATATACAATCTGTCACAACCATTTTTTACAGACCAATACAAAATACAATAATTTACTCATATGACATAAATAAAAAGGTACAGGGTACTTCATTTTAATTCTAAATATACACAGAATACTGGATTTTAGGTCTAAAACACATTTTGAAACAAGTCCGAACAAAGATTTGATCCCTTTTTAAGGTTTCATTTCACACTTTTGGAAAACCAAAGTGGGATTAAAAGCAATGAAGTATTTTAGATATTTATACTTTTCTTTCTACAAACAGATCTTTTGCACAACACAACAATTTATAGTTAAAAAACTATCTCTAACTTTATTTGCTGTACTCTCCTGTTCTATAGCCATGCCTTGGTAATGTTTACAACTTGTGGTTTTAGAGTGTGTCTTATGAATATACTTGGGCATCACTGGAAAATATACCAATACCACAATATGGGGCTTAAAAATATTAACCAAAGCCATAATTTATGTTTACATCAGCAAACGATGAGTAGTAGTTCCAATGATCTGAGATCACTGTGCTCTTGCCCTTCTTGGACTGAGAGCATTTATTAAAATGTTCAGTGATATGAAACTCGCATGTGTTACAAGATATGCAAATGATTGTTAGTCTAAATTCTTTCTAAAGTGTTTTATTGCATTTGCTGATTGTGTGTATAGTCTTTGTTCCTTAAACACTTTTTTATAGTCTGATTACAATCACCGGTTAACACCACAGATTTAAAATCACATTAGTTGTAGTAAATGCAATAATCATTGACTTTTGTCTATAATGTCAATTCTTTTCATTTTTATGAATGAAACAATAACAATAAAATGAAGTGTTGGTAATGATGTGAATATGATTATTTGATGCTCATATTGTATTGACTATAGAACATTCTCATACCCTTCTACAATGTTTTAGTCTTACAGCAAATAAATGTTTAGCTTTATATACAACATTCAAGCAATTAAGAAAAAATGAAATAATAAAAAAGTAGAATAGCGTTAGAAAATAGAATAAAGTTAGAAAAGTCATTTGTCCACTGATTCACTCCTTTGTTGAGCAACCTTTTGCTTTAATTACAACCATGAGTTTGTTTGCACATCTGGTTCTGATATCAGTCCATTGTTCCTTGCAAAATGGTTCAAGTTCTGTCAAATTTCATGCTGACAGGCAATGCACTGTTCTATTCATGTATATTCAAAGATTTTCTACCAGATTTAGATCAGAGCTCTGACTGGCCATTGAGGAACATTTACATTCTGAACCTTACAATTTTTGAATTTTGAACACACCATTATTTATAATCTTATAATCATATCATCTTACAAAAGATGCAGCATGGCACTTTTTAGTGAGTGGCTTCTCTCTTGTCACCCTACCACATAGGCCAGCTTTGTGTAAAAACTGCAAGAGTGAAAGAGTCACATCCAGAGGTTCACCAACCTCACTCATAGTCTCAAATGTTCTTTAAAGCTGCCATTGGTCTCTTTGTAACTTCCGTGATCTAAGTCACCCTAGTTTGATCATCCATTTTGGAGACGGCCCAAACTTGGCCAGGTGTTGGTGGTGTCATACACACATTATCCATAACGCAAAGGGATAATCAAAGCCTCTATTTTGGTATCCTTCTAATAACTTCTTAACTTGTGCCTTTCCACAATTCTATTATATAGCTCGTTTAAAAGCACATTTATCCTACATTAGTAATAGTGGATTTGTTACGGATTAGCTTGTTTTTTTTTTAAGTAAACAAAACCAGTACAGCTGATGTCAGGTGTGGGCCAGTTGGCATGTGTGATCTGTGATTTTAGAATGTTCATTCATGGCATGAAACATGAAAAGTTAATGTCAGTCTTGGGCAATTTTAAATATTTAATTTACGATGTTATGTGTTCCAAAATGTACATATTTTCTATAGCTGATATACAGTTTTCACACCACTCTCATATCATCTATAGGCATTGACCAGTACAAAGCAACCAGTCGAATCAGAATGCAAAGAATTAGCATACCGGTCATTGAGAAAGAGAAAAAAAGGACAGAAATGCAGGTGAAGGAACCTACCAAACCACAAAGACCTCACAAGGAAAGAAAGAAAGGGGCACCGAAAAAAATGTTATGTGGCTCAAAGCTATTGAAAAAGAAGAGTGGGAAATGGTCAGCAATGACCTGACAAAAATTGGAGCGAAAAGTGGGCATAGCCATGAAAGACCTGGAAAGGGTCAACATCCACGACTATAGAGACAAACATTTTGGAGATAACACAATTAAAAGTGACAGCGCAATACCAGCACCATCCAAATCAAAGAAGCAGCAAAGGATAGGGTGCCTGATCAGAGGCAGACAAGATGAAAATTTTGCCCCGGAGAAAAACCAATTATATCATGGCCCCAACCTTCATCCAAAAAAGACAGGAAAAGAGCAACCATACCCCTGCCAAGCCAAAAGCTGGACAGCTTGATTGAAAAATGTTAGTCGATATTAGCCAGCAAACTAATATTTCCAATAACGAATTTAGATACCAGCCATATGTCATACTTATTACTCAGGTCCACATCACTGAAGTCTGTTTAAATCACATAGCTCACAGTCCCATTTCACTACCCATTTGACCACAAAGTAGATAGCTGTGCTTTAAAGGTCAATGGCACTTCTGGACATTAGTTGGGTTCTATGATGTAGTAACATCTGAGGGTCAATGATTACAGATGTTCAGCTTAAGTTGGCCTTTACACAATGAAATTGTGACTCCCAATTCCAGATATTATGTACTATACAGCAAGATATATATGCAAATCTCTAGATTTTTTTTACACATAACATGTGCTATCTTCTGCAGTTTCTGTTCATCTGCACACTTCTTACCTGCTTTTAAACCAAACCATAATTGCAATTCAGTTTGGAATAATTGTTTTTACCTCTAAATAAAACCCTGGCTTTATTTGGACTGTGTTCTAGTTCTGAATTGCTTATTCATAAAAGAATTTACTGACCAGAAAATATGAAAGCTCTTATTGAGTTCAAACAAAATACAAATAGTGTTCTTTCTGCTATCAAATAAAAGTTGGTTGCAAATTTGATTGCATTTTCCATACCATGCCAACTTTTTTGGTTGTAAAAATCTCATTAATGACAGAGAAATTTCAGTGGTGTAGAGAATTATTTTAAATACATATAATATTTATATAACAAGTCACAGTCATATTAGTAGAAATATGTTTCCATCAGCCACTGGCATTTCTATGTAACTTTATATTATATAAACTAATGTTAATAATGCCCAAACTGCCTCTGTTAATGGTCTGCACAAGCATTATACATGTATTTCATACATTTAATTAAAAAAAATATTCTCAAGATAATTATCATGGTGTAAAATTCAATCTGATGTATTTTTAAAAATATATTTGCACTGGAGCTGAGTAGTAAAGACTATGGACAAATGAAGGCAGCTGGTTCAAGTTCCAGCACCACAGAGTTGTCATTGTTGAGCCCCTGTCCAAAACTATTAGCTACAAAATAGTGTCTGCCAAATGTTGCTAATATAATTGTAACATAAATGTGTATCTTTCAATGTCTGATGCTAAAATAAACCATTTTATATTGTGGTACTGTACCCTAATTCTGTCATGCCATCAAGGAATTCTTTCCTGCTGAACTCGCATTGCGTAGCTGCTCGAAACTTCCATGCTACTACAAGAACACTTATGCTTGCTGGGTCCAGATTGAGATCATCACAGAACTGTTGGATTCCATCAATTCCAATCTTATTCTCATCCTGAGGATCTGAGAGAAACAAAACCTTATCTAAGCATTTCCAAATTTCCATTTAATGTAAGTATTTAATAAAACTGAACTGTGTGCTAACAATGAACATAAACAAGCACCATGTAAGATATGTGAACTTACCTTTATATCGGTTATAGAGCTGCTCTAGCTTCTTTCGGTCTACAGAGGTTTTCATCGATTCTTTGAAGTACAGATCCGGGTTTTGAAAGTAGTTGTCAGTGGCAACCTCTAGTTTCCAATCATTTTGAGTAAGGCAATACACAGCTGTCTTCTCCCCTGCTTGTGTGAAGGACATAAACTGTCGTACTTTATCCTTCTGCGAAGATTTCAATTTATGCTGCACGGACAAATAGGAGCTCTCAGTCACATATGCTGACAAATAAGGAAAGACAGTCAACAGTATGTACAAACTGAGCCAAGCCAGAGGTAGAAATACCCACATTTACTGATGAAAGACAAATAAAAGACGAGAAAGTCAGCAGCGTAACTTAGACCCTAGGTTATACACTTATGCACAAGATACAACAGACATGCAGGTCTTTCAAGCCAGTATAGGAATGTGTTGACTTTCTAACCTAGGACACATGCGGTAAACTAGCATGTGGTTGGTAATATGAGATGAGAGACTTCTGGTGAGCACGGGGCATCCAGTGCAAAAACAAACTGGCCATGATTTAAAGCAGTTGTTGTTATCCTTCAAGGAATGATTTTGGTCATAACTATCAAGGAAAGATTTTGGTCATAACTATGGTCATAAAATTTCAACAAGGAGAATAGCAGCCTGCATGTTTTGTAAAAATGCAGCCTGCAATAAGTAAAATAAATGTCTATAAAATAGACGAGTTATTTCAATTTAAAAAATTGGCTGCCACACTAAATTTCATTGTAATATGAGTTTACGAGACCTGGTTAGATATTGAAATACAAAAGAACAAATGATGGATTTAATATTCTGACACTTTGTAAACTGTCATTTTGATCATCATATATTATTATTAAATACCACATAGCATTGATATTGTGGACTAAGCAGTGGGTAAATTTGAACACACTTTGGACCTGACTTTGGACATTCCAGTGGCATCTGTAGTCAATGTTTGTGCAAAATACAATAGAGAAAAGAAAGTGTGGTGGCAATAATGTTCCACGATGTTTGTGAACTTTATTATTCCCCACATTGGGGAAATTGATGTTTGTCCACATGAGAGGAGAGGCTGCAGTGTGTAATGTGCAAAATACTATACAAAATAATTTATAGTCCAGTCTGATAGTTTGCCTGGATCAGTTGCAATAAGCCTAGGATTACCTCAAACTACTTTTTAATTCATTTTTTTTAGTGTGGAATCGCTTTTATCTTAATAGTTAGAAATTCACAAGTCGGAAACATCAATGTATTTTAATTTACATAGACAGATTTAAAAAAAATAATGCAGTTTTGACACTACCCTCTGGTTGAAACAAAGTATTCTAATGTAACTGCCCAAATGTGTGTGGCGTGACATAAAATTAAGCTTTGACATAACTTTGCATGAATGTCAGCAGTGCTTTTTCAGTTATATATTTTACAACCACTTCTGTAAGAATTCTGTAAGAATTTACTGAAAATGTAGCTGAGACGTGGAGAGACTGTAAATATCTAATCAAACACACGAATCACATCAATTTGTACACATCTAACAAGTTGGCAAAAACAAATTATCCATGAATGCACCTCCTTGGGTAAATAAGGGCAAAGCAACAAGTAAAATAAACTCAAACAGCAAATACACCTCAAAAATTAAATGTTAAATATTGTTTTTTATTTAAAAAATCTATCGTTTCAAATAACAGCACTTGGTAATTTAGGGACGTGAGGTCCACTAATTAGAAATACAGTTTCATCATAAAAACAAAAACTAATGGCTCTTGTGACAGAGTGAGTAGAATTGCTTTTTAACTTGCCGGTACATATCGATGCACACATCACAGTAAAAAGTGTCATAACGTAACCATATCGAGATATGAGTGTCAACATCATTCCGTCATACATCGTCTGCGCAAGAAACTCTTTCCAATAAGCAATAAATGCATGTTTGCTGTGAATCACAAATGAAAGTATATTATGACTGTATGTAAAAAAATGCCTATGTGGATCACCAACGCACACATAGTTTTAAAAAATCAAAGTGCGCCTGATTAATTCTGCACACTACACGCTAAAAAGGGAAAGGTACGCACAGAGCAACCACGGACTCCAATATCAACAACACTGACCTTCCTGCTCACGCAACATTTCTGCACTAATAGCTGTAGAAGGCAAAGGTGTAAGTGGCGCTACAACATCACAGCTTGCACAGCCTTCATTCTCGTTCACATCAGCGCCAAACATTAGCGTTTTATTATTTTCAACACACCTACCATTTTTATCACCCGCTGTTTGACCAAATTGTTAGACCCCATATACGGCTGCGCGTCAACAGCAGGGGGAACGTGCAAACGGAACACCGAGCATGCGCATTGAATTCCGCATATACCGGGAAATGTAGTTTTATTGTACCTTTACACGTGTACTTCTAAAAGACTTGCACAAAAGTATTACAAAATCTAATTGGTAAACGAAACCGAGTGAGTGGTACAGAGCTCATTCGCCTTGAGTAATGGTACAAAAACCTAGTTTGTACATGGGGTAGAACGTAAAGCAGATCTAAATATCCAAAATACTTAAAATGAATAAGAATAGGAATAAACTTTTTAGTGAAGCAAAATTCAAAATTGGTGGCGACTGCCACTAAATATTTTGAACTTTTTATGCTTTATGTATGACATTAAAGAATAAACCTTTAAATCAATATACACACAACATATTTTTTATGTAAATAACTAAATATTGATTATTAGTTTGAGCATTTAAAACTACTGTACACTTTTAACTCTCAACTAGTAATATGCTACCCTTGGTGGTACTGGTGACATAACACCTAATAGAAAGATAGCTAAGAACTCTTATCAAGGTTTTACAGAGTATGTATAGCAGGCCTGTCCTCAAAGTTTCTCAGATAAACAAAGCAAAATTCACATGCCTCATCATTATTGATTATGTAACCCATCTGGAGAACACACAGATGGAACTGGTTTGCTGCTTTTATTAAGAAAATATATGTTTTTCTTAGTTCTTTTAGTTGCATAAAGTAAAATATTATACACTGTTTTCCTAGTTGGGATTTTATGTGCTAAATCTCTATGTTAACCTCTCGTTTTAGGACAGTTAAAAAACAGTTAAAAAAAATTTGTGTTACATCTTGCTTAAGGCTTTTCTAAAGTTTGTAAGGCACACAATATGGTAATAAAACAATAAGAGTTGGTGTGCCAGTCAATCAAATCAAATCAAAGTTTATTTGTCACATACATAGTTATACACAGTACAACCAGCAGTGAAATTCTTTGTAACTACTCCATCCGAACACTCGAAATTACATTTAACAAGCTACAAAATTAGATATCAATGAAAACAATAATTGTAAACATTAAAGTAAACTTTTTTTAGCAATATAAAAGTAAAAATTGAAAATGTAAGTTATAAAGTGAGAAAAAACTGTAAATATATATTAAAATAAAGTGACTGTTGTTAAAGTGACTGTGACCATGAATGTCCAAGTATTTATAAAGTGACATTGTTAATAAGGTGACCCAGTGTTGATAATAAAGTGTCCCAGTGTTGATAATAAATTGTCCAATTAGCGGTGAAGTGATGAAAAATTCCTATAGCTGATTTCCATTTAAAGTCTGAATAGCTTGTGGAAAAAAGCACCTTATTTTCTCTGTCTTGGTTTTCAGGGCGGGCCAATCACTGGGCAATCTCAAGCACGAGTGGTATAGGGGCTGAGAATCACCTCACAGCAAAAGGGTCCTTGGTTTAATCACCAGTCTGGGTGGTGCATGTAATCCCAGTGTCTACATGTATTTACTCCAAGTGCCTTGGTTTCCAACAACATGCAGTTAGCATGCAGTTGAGGTGACTGGGAGAAATGCACATTGACCTAGGACATAGGGCGATTCAGTGTTTCCGCTTCATGCATGGTCACTCCTTTCTACTATTAGGCAGGATTATAGGCAGTGATGGTCAGTGACCAGTGATATGGTACTAGGATAGAGCTCAGAATGTCGTCGGTTCAAGCTGCTACCCACTACCACCAAGACCGCACTGTTCGGCAAAGCTTTTAACCCTCCATTGCTCAAAATGGTGTTCAGTTGTAATTGTAAGTCACTTTGTTATATAGGTGTCTGCTAAATTCTCTAAATAATGTATTAATATACTCTATTCATACTGAAAATCAATTATGTAAGTTTACACTTACACTTTTTAATATGTAAAAAGTTGTGCTTGTCAAAAGAATAACCAATGAGTTTTGAAATTTACATTATTTTAGCATGTGGTAACATATTTGTACAACATCAATACAAGACATTCTAGATTTAAAATAATATACATGGTTAATCTGCGCATCTTCCATAGAATCTTACTTATACTTTTCTCCTCTGCTGCAAAGCCACCCACTGATCATGAGGTCAAATTATGTGGGTGGTGCTTTAGCAAGAAAGACCAATAACTTGCGCGTTGCATATTATTAGCCAATCAGATCTACGAAGGGTGTGTCGTCTTGCGAAAAACGTGTCAGAAGCGTCACGGGTGAAACTAACCAATCAGCATTGGTGTGTGTTGGACACCGCCAAGCTCAGTTTTGTACGAGAGAGGAGAGGGAGTAGTTTGTACTGGAGGAGCCTGTTTGCTTCATTCAACGTTGGATATACTGAACCGGTTCAACTGTAAGCAGCACATTTGCAGAGTTATCAGGATTTTATTAGTCACTGTTACTGTAATAGAGACACAGATAGACAGAACGCGGTTTGTTGATGTTAGCTCACAAGCTAGCTGTGGTTGAGCGTTAGCTAAATGGCCACTTTAAAGCTAGCTCGTAAACGTTAGCTGTCTGTCGCTTGTAAAGGTAAATAAGCTGTCGTTGCGCTGCTAGCTAATGCCTACTGCGATAACACGTTAAACTGGTTAAAATTATGCCACCGGAGCCTCGTAAAGTTAATCTGGCCTTTGTTGTTGATGTAAACATTTTACAGGCGCATCGGCGTAGTTACACTTGCATTATGTTAAAACTGCAGTCTTGATAAATGATAGCGCATGGTTTACTCTCCTTACGGGTTCTAGTCATTATCTAGAGCAGGAATATAATTAATAACTGCCGACCAATTGTGCATGTTTAGCATCACGTTAGGTTTGTGCCGTTTGATGTACCGGAAATGTCTATATTATAACGAATTAAAATACAGATCTTAATTTCAAACATCAGGATTTCATTTGCAGCCCGTATATCTTACACTTACCAGTACGGCTAACACCACCAATATATCTTCAATTATTTATTAATGTTCCAGCAACGATGGCATGAATTGACACCAACATGTGTCTCACTAGTAATGTTTATTCAAAACTAGCTATTCTTCGTAAGAATCGATTATTCTAATCATTGATCGCCCAGGCCTGTGACACATGAACAGTCGGAAATGGCATGTAAAAATGGCTGACCTAGCAGATGCATTGGCCTAGGACAATCGTTTGTGTGTTTGACAAAGTAATGATCTCGTGGATTAGTCTGTAAATAAAAACGTTACGTTCAGTTCAGACTATACAGCTTAAATATCTGGTTGCCTTGAGGTAAGTAACGCAAGTTAAAGTGACACATGCGTTACAGTGCCTTCGTTTCGATCTCTGATCTTAAAATGTCAACGACGCGGATGTGTTTGAATGAAATAAGTTTATTAGATAAAATAATTGTTCAATTACAGTTTATTAATGATGGGGGGATAAGCAGCTGTTGTCCTAATCACGTTCGCATCCATTTTGTTAATGCATGTCAGCACACTGCTAGAGATGTAAGATCAAACTGAACTTTTTTTGCGTGGACTAAATACACGTGATATGTAAACCCAATCAATGACTTGTATGATATTTCTATACGATTTTAAGCTTGTGCACGAACAATATTTGGTTTATTATTTCCTGTTCTAATCGGGGCTTTTAGACCTCCTCTTCCTATATCCTCAAAGCTAAGCTAGCGAGCTATGCCTACAAAACCTCAGGACAAGAAGGTAGGGCTTCAGTGTTCACACTATGTTAAGTTCAATGAAAAGTTTCCATAGTTTACTGTGACTTGGCCAATCTAGCGCCGATTTTAGCCGTTGAATTAGCTTTGCTTGCTTGCACAAGGAGCCAGCAGTGAGCGAGGTTTGTGTGCCTTTAAACAAGACTTTCGCTGCAAAACAACGTGTTCCTATTCACAGCAGCTAAGCTACTCGGCTAATTCTGCTAACATGCTTCACAATGCACCTTTAGCTTGCCTTGACCTGATTTTTGTCGGGTTCCCTCTTTAAACTTGAACCTTCTTGAACAAAGATGCATGTTTGGGAGATTGGACGGCACGGTACAAATGACTTCGCAGGTTTAAAACGTATAAAACGTGTGTATTCAGAACAATCTAATTTGATTGCACATCAAGTTAAACAACGCACATAACTTGGCCAAATTGAACACGATGTTAAATTTTAGTTATGCATTTTATAGATCATGTGCAACAACATGGTCGTGGTTTAGCGAACCGCTTTGTAGAAAGAACAGCAAAGTGAAAACCCCTTAAAGCTTTGGATGGCCTTTTGGCGGCACGGTGATACAGCGCCATAAATGGTATTCTACCACATCTCTTTTACCGGATTATGGTCTTTATTAGACACTCCAGGTTAAAAAGCAAAGAGAAACACAGGAAAACTATCCCAAAAACGAACTAGGCGCAGTTTAAGTATTAGAACCTGGTTGAGAATGAAACGCGTCCAAGTCCAATTAAATTTTCCTGAATGTAACAGGGAATAATTGATAGATTCAAGTACTTGTCACATGTTTCATAGATAGATAGATATTTTATTTATCTCTCAGAGGAAAAATAAGGTATCAGCAACACTGCTGGCAGGGCTGTCATACAAGACGCAACCTTAAAGGTTGGCACTTATTATTTTACAACTGTCGCTTTGAGTTTAGTTTGGCATAAATACACTACGTTTACAATGGTTACTTTGTGCATTATATATCAAACAAAAAATAAGCATTTTGAGGACACACAATCACACTTTGTCCAAAGTGGAAGAAAACAAACGAGCAGAGATGAGAGAACCTCTTAGGAAAACCACAAATCAGTATTGGTTTGGTGGACAGGTTTCTAAAGTTAAAGTCTGAATTCAAACATTGTTGAACAACATTTTTTAACAAACCCAAATTGATTTGAGTGGAAAAGGCACAAATTTGTAGTAAGGATTAAACTACAATCAGCTGTACAAAACGGCACAGGAAATGTTTCATTTGATTTGTTACATATTGTATATAATTTCACTGGAAATTAGAAACTTTTTTTTCTATGCAGACATGACTGTCAGTGTAGCTATTGTTAAAAGATGGAACAGTCATACATACAATGGAATACCATTGCTGAGTCATTAATTTAATATTTTCTTGTTGACAGTTTGTACCACACTAATAGACCTTGCAATGATGGACTGTGATATGAAGTGACTGACAACAGCTGATACATATAATTCTTACTGTGGTGTGGAGCATCAGCAGGAGTTGACGAGGTAGTATGATAGACTAAAGCTAGTATTGTAAAAGCTAGTATTGTATTGTAAATTGCTTGAGAAAAACTTTTTGCTAAAGTAATCTTAGTACAGTGTTTTCCAGTCCCTATCTCGCACTGCAATACACAAAGGTAATTGTTTTGATTTTAATTTTTGCTACTGCTTTTTTTGTTAGGCCTGGCCTTTGCTCATCTGCCCAAGGATAATGGCCAAAGATGTAAGTCTTTAATTTGAATATCTCCCATGCAAGACTAAACCCTAAGCTCTAAGAATCTCTTTATGCTTTTTCACAAACAGGCTGGACTGATTGAGGCCAATGGGGAGTTAAAGGTTTTTATTGACCAGAATCTGAGTCCGGCCAAAGGTACGCAAAATTCTTATTGATTAGCATGCATTTTTAAGAATTTATGTTTGTGGTTAAGCACTACAGATTTGTACTGCTGTCCTTTATTGGCTGAAGAAATTTGCCAGTGATAGGTAAGGTTACTGGACTAGTAAGGAGAATGTTTCTGCGCCAAGCATCATCATTGCCAATTTGCAAACGTTGGGCCTATGAGTGAGACTCTCCACCCACATTTGCATAAAATCATATTCAGTCATTGTAAGTCGATTTGGATAAAATTATCTACTAAATGCTGTAAATGTAAACTGCGCTAGTTTGATCCACAATTTGAATTGATGCCTCGTATGAAAATCAAATTATTAATAATTCAAAAACTGGTTATGCAGCCTCTGGAGCTTGTCATAAAAAAGTTACGTTTTTTTAAATCCTGTACCTTTATATGAAAATGCAAGCTTCTTTACTATTTAAATGCACATCATTTCCAAAAAGGATAGGACAGATGCTGAATGCTGCATACTAGCTGAAATTTAACCTAACATTTGCCTTCTCAAAGGCTTTAAAAAGAGATTAATTGCAAGATTTGTTTAGTGGCATTATAGCAACAACAGATTCGGGACACCGGTGTATGAACATAGAAAACTACAATGTTTTTTCTTTATCTGTAAAGATTTCTTCTGCCTTGTGATGAATAGGTGACCTATACTGTGTGTTATCCTCCTTATATGCAAAGTGTTTTGGGGGTGAGTCGTACCATTATATTGTGAACAAGAATAAATACACACAAACGGGTGGCAGAGTAGTTTAGTGGTTAGCATGGTCACTTCACATCAAGAAGTCTTGGGTTCAATTCCCAGGTTTGCCTGGGGGCTTTCTGTGTAGTTTGCATGTTCTCCCTGTGTCCGTGTGGGTTTACTCAGAGTACTCCGGTTTCCTCACAAAGTCAAAAAACATGCAAGTAAGGCAAATTGAAGAGTCCAAATTGTCTATGACTGTGTTTGATGTGACTCGTGTTTTGTTTGAAACTTGTGTGATGAGTCATGGATATGACCTAATTTTTTTTAATTTTTTAATTTCTAAAGGTTTTGAACATTAATTGCTACATGTTCAGTTTCTGGTCATATCACGCCAGTCCTCAATCAACTTTACTGGTTACCCATCTCTCTGTCTTTTCAGTTTAAAGTTCTGCTTCTAACATATAAGTACCATAATGGCCTAACTCCTGTTTATTTATCACAACTTTTGCATCCTTATGCTTTGTCTGTATTAGTGTTAGATTGATGCCTTACCTCAAGCTCTTTGCCACTGCTTGTTCACTTCTTTCAACTCATTAAAGTTTTTTTCTCTTTACTTCCTCTCCTGTCCTACTCATAATCCCCCGTTTATATAGCATGTTTGCAATGTGTTCTTTGGTGCCAGAAAGGAGCTGTATAAGTCCAACTTATTTTTATTATTTTAGGTGTTTTGTCTTTAGTTACTATGCATCCCCAGCCAGTTACAATGGGAAAACAACTTTTGCCAAAAACACTGGGGCCATCTAATGTGAACATCACACCACAGATGGTACGCACCTACACGGCCAAATGGTTAAAATAATAGTTACTATAATAATTTATATAAATATATATATATATAATTTGTTGTATTCTCTGGTAATTGTATTCATGTGCATGGGACAGGTAATTGGGACACCACAGAGGCCAAGTGGCTCCAATGTTCTGCTTATGAACAGCCCCCATACACCCAGCCAGCAGTTCATCTCTCAGAGCCAAGCTCCAGATGCTTCACCATGGTCCTCGGGGTATGCCTGCTTTAAAGCTTTCTGCACTAATTCTTTAAAATTTCTTTGTTTTATTACATTATCACTCAAGAGTCACAAATACGAGTTTGGATTCAGTTGTAGACCTCATTTTTGTAGTTTAATAATTTGGTAAAAGTGTAATGAAGGGCAGAATTGTTTTATAAAATGAGTGAGTTTTTACCACTAAATATTACTTGGTACTAAATTTAATAATCTTAAATTCTTTTGACTATTTAACTATTATTTAAACACAACATTTATCTTTGTACATTTGTTAATTAAAATATTTATTTTTCTGAGGGGACCATCCTAAAGGGCTTAATAAAGATTAACCTAATGTTAATAATACAATCAAAGAAACAATAAATGTCTGTCTATATAAAGTGTATAAAAAGTAGAAAATGCATTTGTATTTCAGTTAGCTTCACTATTTAAATCTACCATCTTTTCAGCAAACATCCTTGTCTTTTCAGTTATTAATGATTTGATTTTAAATCCTAGTGTATTTTTGCTTGGTCTACAGGAAAAGAAGTAAGAAAGGGGAGAAGAATGGGAAAGGTCTGCGTCATTTCTCTATGAAAGTCTGTGAAAAGGTACAGAAAAAAGGTGTCACTACATATAATGAAGTGGCTGATGAGCTGGTAGCTGAATTCAGCTCAGGTGACAACCACATTTCTCCAAATGATGCGGTAAGTATGCTCTGGTGTTTTGTTCAAACCAAATACTGGTGAACTTTAGCAGAGATAAAGCTGTTGTGGTAGTTTGTGTGATATTTATCAGGAAAATCTATTAGACCGTATTAACTATACCAAGGCTGTGAGGAATTAGGGCAGTGATGGCTTAATAGTTAAGGTACTGGGTCGCCAATTCAAGCCCCACTGCCAGCAAGTAGCTACTTTGACCCTTAATTAATCAAAAGTTTTTTGTTGTAATTGTAAGTCACTTTGGATAAACGAGCTTGCTAAATGCCTAAAATGTAAATGGTACCTAATTAAAGACTGTCTGACCGAAAGCGCACCTATTGGTAAACTACAAAATGGCGAATTTCAAAACTATCGCTGTAGGAGCCAGTAAGAGCAGTCACAATGCAGGGGTTACGTTATTAGAACAACTGCGAATTGTGACTTTTAGAACGTTATGGTTTGAACCCCAAATACTTGAATGTTTGTTTTGTTGTGTGTGTGTGTGTGTGTGTGTGTGTGTATATATATATATATATATGAGAGAGAGAGAGAGATACAAATTTTGTCTCATATATCTAATTGCATCTCTCATCATTAATTTTCAGCAAGTATATGATCAAAAGAATATTAGGCGGCGTGTCTATGATGCTCTCAATGTGTTAATGGCAATGAACATAATTTCAAAAGAGAAAAAAGAGATCAAGTGGATTGGACTTCCCACGAACTCTGCTCAGGAATGCCAAAACCTTGAGGTAAGTGATTTGTTTGTGTGTGGACAAAAAGTTATTTATAGTAGTATAATAGTTTAAACATGTAAATAAAATTTCTAGTAGTGAGCATTTTGTGTTGCCCTACATCAAATTAAAATGACAAAACCCAAGCAGTGATGGAGTATTTCACTCTAAGCGTTTTTTAAACATTTGAATAGGATGTAGTCCTGAGAACCCTGTAGTGTTTTAGTATAGAAATAATGTAAATACTTCCAAGCCCACATGGCTATATTAGTAGCAGGACTCCTGCAGTGCTTTCTGAAGGCTTGAAGGTCACAGACATTCAAAAGTGTTTTCTGTCTGCCCAGGCAAACAGTGTGTGTGTGTTTGTATATTTACACACAAATACATACATACATACATACATACATACATATATATATATATATATATATATTAGGGCTGTCCACAACCAAGGATTTTGCTGGTCGACCAGTGGTCGTCATTTACTTCAACTAATCGA
>JAOUQU010000036.1:1863760-1884811 GCA_028566735.1 Ammoglanis amapaensis | reverse complement strand
AATTCCATTGGTCCTTCGACTAGTCGACCAATGGAATTTGGCCGACTAGTAATTTTTTCGGTCGACCAACGAATAATTGATTATTTGCGGACAGCCCTAGTGTTTAGCACTGTCGCCTCACAGCAAGAAGTCCGGGGTTCGATCCCCGGGTCGGGCTGGGGACTTTCTGTGTGGAGTTTGAGAACATTTTCAAAAAAATCTGAAAAAATTTCAATTTACTAACAAACATTTTCAGCACTGATCATCTTTGAGACATAATTTTCTTGATCGTGTGTCACAGACCAAATGAAACCAGATCCTCACATTTCAAGTGATTTATGACACATTCATTTAAAGAATCTGGTATTTATGACTTGCTGGTGAATAAACATCCCGATTACAATAAAATGAACGAAGGAGCTTTTCACATAAACCGAGTGCTTGCAGCGGCTTTAAATTCATGATAAAGTCTGTATCAATTTTATAATGATAGAAAAGAAGTTCCTAAACCCAATAACACCCAAATCATCAGTGTTACTTGCACAATAAAGTCATATAAAAGACATCAATAAGTGTTTACAAAGCAGACTTCCAGTTTCTTCCAGTACTAACCTAATTATGAATTTAACCATTTATTATGTAAAAAATTGAATGCCAAATATCAAATCCTAAAACCTCAGTGTATAAGAAATAATTTACTGTAATAAAGTCAAATCGCATCATTTAGACATTTTTCTCACTTTGTTTTCTTTGATTCTCTTTAACTCATAATCAGATCTGGTGACTTTAGCCGGGGTTTCATAAGCAGGGTCACAATTTTTTTAATTTTACTGTACATGAGATCAGATCATATTCACCATTGTGTTTGTGTTATTGTGACAGAGATCTTATGCTTCAACATTAATCATTATCAACAAATCGTTAAATAGAAATATTCTTATTACGATAATTAGCAAAGTCTGAGCTCTTCAGGATCATAAGTCAAGGCTCTACTGTAGGTCTTAGAAATGAAAACCCTACAGACAAACTATAATACAGATAAGTTAGACAGTGTGGTGGGATACTCGAGCCTTAATACCCACTTGAGATTGAAATGAGGCATCATTCATTCTCTCCCACATGGAGACTGACGCCGCGCTGTTAGCCAGAAACCGATGATGATTTGTGTCACGCCTCTCGTGTATACCTCCTTCCCTTACAAGCCATCAGCATTCGGGATCACCCACCTAAACATCTCGTGCCTGCTTCACGTATTACGTCTCCGATTCCAACTGGATATAAAGGCTGTCTCAGGATTGTTATGGCTTCTGTTCAGACTGAACTTTGCTTATTTCCTGTCTGGCACATTTGCGTCAGATCCCGTTTGCGTTCTACCTCTCCGTGAGCTTGTTTGTGTACTTGTGACATTCAGCAGGATACACAGTACCCTGTGTTTTTGGTTCTGTGGCTTGATAACCTGACTTGTATTACGCATTATTAAACCCTTGCGATTATGTATGAAGTGCTTGTTTTTGGCAGATGAGGGTCTCATTACAAATTCTACAGATTTCCACTCGGCTTAAACATGAAGACGTTAAACATATCCAGTTTAGGGCTTAATATCTAAGCTTCACTTATTACTAAAACAACACTATGAATTGTTTCTAGTTAATAATGTACTTCTATTTTCATAGCAAATGTTTGAAGACGGTATACTGTAATTTGTTACTCACACACACACACATATAATAAACCAGAGTATCCAGAGAAAAGCCATGCAAACCCATGAGGAAAACATGCAAACTCCATGCAGAAAGCCTTCGGTCGTGTCTCAAATGAATCGATTCTTAACTGGCTCGCAGACCATCGTTACAGCTCTAGCTACATGTCACCTTCGGCGGTGGAATGTGTGTTACGATGGTGGCGTGTGTGTTTTCATGACGTTTCTCCCTTCTTGCTTCTCTTTTCACGTCCCAGAAATGTAAGGGCTGCTCTGTTTTATTGACACGATGAAGGTTGGAGCTGGAGGGTGGCTGCTGTGCACCCGAAGGAATAATGAGATACCTGTACATGTTGCCTAGATTGCTGACGAGAAAGCGATAAATGAGTCCGGAATGAAAAAGGACCTTGATCTGAATTGGCTGGAGCGTTAAAAATATGTTTCTGTCAGTGAATCACACATCCCAGCGATAAATCACCGAATGCTTCTATACCGCTGGAATGCCACTTTCATTGAGCCTTTTTGCCTTCGTCTGAGCCTCCGTTACTTAACGCTGTGGTAAGTGCTGAAGGTCTGTTGAACCTCGCCAGTCTGTGAACTGAGTTCATCCGAAATGAGCATTCTTGTTCAATGGGTCTGGGTAAAGCTGAAATCAATTGAATTGTGACTTAAGTTACTAAAAAAGCTAAATATAAAGTGTTTGCATTTCTATGTGGGTCTCTGCTGCTCCAATAAACACTCCAAGTTGGAATAAAATCCATCCCTCTGTTTCCTGGAAAATTATTACTTTTGACTTCCATCGTTTTGTGATGTCATAACTACCTGATTGGCATTACTACCTTCCTGGCCCCACCCATCACCAGAACTTTACCAGATATATTGGTGGAAGATTCGCCGTTGCTGAATTGACTTTGTCTGTGCATGAGACGAGAGATACGTTTACCGGTGGAAAAGAAGTTCCACAGGAAGTGTTGTGTTGTTGGCTGCAATACGCATTTCTTTCTCCCAGACCAAGAACAGTTGATAAAGATCTGTTTTTAGGGTGCACTAACTTTGCGACATAACACTTTGATAACCACGAACATATAAGTACAAATATTGCGTTTCAATTAAAGACTTTAGCCTTTTCCTTTTCTTTTGCTGTAAACGAATTGCCTTGCGGTTTTCTCCATTCCGAATTCCAAATAGCTCATTTGTGAGGAACGGTGTTCCCCACATCCGAACGGCTTCTCCTCCGGTCACGCCCCTCCGGTTGTCACACCCTGACGAGGTGCACCTGAGGGTGATTTGAGGACTAACAGACTGGTGCATAAAAGCCTGGGTTTCCCCCAGGCTCATCGCCAGATCATCATTTCACATTTGGTGTTTGTGTTTCTGTTGTGTTTTAGTTCCGTCATTAAAGACTCAGTTTTGGTTCTGTTAGTCCTCCGTGTCCGTCTCCTTGTGTGTGTGTGTGTGTGTGTGTGTGTGTGTGTGTGTGGCAATCAAAGAGTCCCTAACCCGATTCCTAACACCATTCGTCATGCCTAACACTAAGGTATCAATTCAAACTAAAGAAAAAAATCTTACTGCATTCAAATGTGATGTAAAAACACTAAAGATCTGCCCAGAAGTTCAGAATGCCTACGGGTTCTTACAGAATAAAAAGAAAAAAGCAAAGGAAAGAATTTACAAAAGAAAGAGAAAATACTTTTTAGTCTGTATAAACAATGAATCCTGAAGCCTGAAAGGCAAAGTAAAAAATAAAACAAAACATAGTGAAAAGCTATTTGTCATGCCTTACAGATACTTTAAAAAAGGTAAACATAAACAGACTCGATGAGAATTTAAGATTATAAATTTCATCTGCTGCTGATTCGAGGAATGAGGTTGATGTAATAACATAATAATTATGTAATGGTGCCATAACATTATGATTCCATCTAATAGTTTATACTGTAAATGGATAACTGGTGTAAATAAAGAATCTTATATGTATTGATCTTAGCAATATTTCTTAAAATAAGAACTATGTTGCACTTATGCTTTCTAAGCTAATATCATTAACTATGTGTCACTAACATTCAGGTGTCGTTGATGTACAAATCTACAATAACACATTTTATTTAATAGGGCAATAGATCCAAATATTTAATAGTCTATGTCACTGCATGTGTGTCTTCACAACACCAACTGTGTTTCTGTTCCTGGATCAAATACATTGTGTAAATAGATATGCTATTGTGTAAATAGATAGAAATTGCTTAAATAAATCAGGGCAGAATGAGAGGGTGGCTTCTGGGGCTCAGGCCCTGACAGATTTATGTTCTAACGACAGTGTAGTTAACTAGCTTCTAATAATACGCGTGTTATAATAAATTATAATTATAATAATTATAATAATATTATATGATAAAAATACATACATATTGTAATGTCTGTACAAATTTGTAATTTTTGTTGATGATGTGTAAATATGCATGCTTTAGCTGCTTTACTTTACAAAAAGCATTCATGGCAATGTTTTAGCTTATTTTGAGCTGGAAACCAGAAGCACTCTCTGGCAACACTGGTTTCTGGTCAAACCAGTGAGTGGCAGTAACGTTTCACTGAGTACTAAAATGTTAGGATGGAGCACTGGAGCTTAAATTGGGGCTTAAATTGCAACATTCTGACCCACTCAAATCGGAGACTGCCAGACATTTGTGTCTCTTCGGACGCTCTAACAAAATGTTACATTGAAGAAAAAAGTAACATAATTTACAACATTTTATAGTCAGATATTTTACAACATAAAGCAAATATTCTACTGCAAGCATTTGTTTTATTTTGATACTTTTGAAGGCCAATTCATTTTGCTTTACTTGGGATCCTTAAATTCTGACAACCAAATAGGTACATTGTGCAGTACATGTCTTTAACATGCTGTAAGCTATTTCACTTGCTAATTAGTCACCAGCTGAGCAAATAGAGCTAGCTAACGATAGCGCAATATTAGCATCAGCTAAGTATAACCAAGCCTTTAGCCCCACTTTTCTAACAACCTACTAACCAACTCTTTTCTAACAAGATTCTTGAAAATGCTGTTTATAATAGCTGTCTCTTTGTCTCACTCATAATGACTTCTAGGATCTGCATTGGTCTGGCTTCAAGGCTGTAAAAACTTACATAAACACCTACAATAACTGTAATTATGACTGTTACCAAAAAGGTTCATACAGTCAAAGCAGCCAAACTATCATAGTTCACATCTTTTTGAAATCTCTGCAGCTTAGTGAACCACAGGATTCTATTGTGTACTCTCTCCCACACTAGGAATGAATGGTCTCCTAGCTAAGGGGTCACACTTACATTGATGGGATCTATGCCCTCTTCATTCATTCTGTCAACTGGTCTACCTCAGGGCTCTGTACTTTTCCTTTTTGCCTGGAGCCCTCTGAGTCAATTGTTGAGCAATGAATCTTGCACAAGTTGCTAAGTATTATGGAGATCACTGCATACCCACTACATGGCCTGCTAATTAAATAGCAATGTACTTTCAGTAGAAAGGTGCAACAACTTGCTGCAACAAAAAGTGCTACAGGAAGTCAATTTTGCCCTCAGCTGTGACAACCAATAATGATGCTCACTGGTGCAGGAGAGCTTGTAGTAGCACACACATATAACAATAAACTGCACATGGTACTGGTTTTTATTTGCACCTAAGACTTTTTGTTTATGACAAGTATTTTAGTCTTATTTATTATAATATTGTTGTGTTATATGCTTATATTTTTATATCAGATTTCCAGTGTAAGATTATTATAATACTTTTTCACCACTATTTTGCACACTTAAGAATTATTCCTCTACTTTTACCGCGAGTAGTGAAACATTTTTAAACACATTTAAACACCAGGGGCAGCTGTAAACACATGTGCCCAGCACGGTAGCTGGCCGTGGACTTTTTCTTATAGTTTTTCCCCTTGTAATTTTGTGCACTTCTAGTATGTGTGAGCAAGACAGCCTGAAGTTATTAGCCTGGTTTTCATAAATTTTAATGAAATTTAAATTCAGCTTAATTAGCCTAGCCTTTACTTTAGTAATATACCACTTTCTAGATAACTGATATACATGATATTTCCATATCAAATAGAAAAATACATTCCCCATTATTTTATTCATTCTAAATCAATAACCCATTCTGTTTAATTAGAATCAACATAGCTAACCTCGGGTCATATTATCACTGATGTTTTTCTGTTAGCTGAAAGCACCTAGCTGCACTTGTCAATAGTACATACCTTTTCATCACCTCTTCTTTACAGGGCAGCATGGTGACTAAGTGGCTCACAGCAAGGTATTCTCTGTATTTGATCTTCAGCTGGTGGGATCCAGGTCATATCAAACTCCCCTGGAGTTTTTTTCTGCCCATGTCTGAGTTTAGTGAGGCTCCACTTTCTTCCACAGTACAAAAACATATGAATAAGGTGAAATGGAGATATAAGACTACCCAGTACTATGTTAGATAAAACTTTTTGAGCTTGTGAGTTGATGAACCTTTTATAAGGAATTACTGGTTCCTGTCATGAATGTAACCAAAGTTTAAAACATGATGTTACAATTCCAATAAACAAACCTGTTACTTTACAGATTTAAAGCTTTACTTTACTTTACATTCTTTAAAACAAAGCAACTCCTAAAATACTTAATTATTCTACATACAATGTTGTCAAGATCCTTAGTCAAAAGTCTGACCTGCCAAAATATTGCTAGTTTAAAAAGTTCAAATCGATGTAAAATTCAGAATGGTAGTGTTTATATCTGATTTCATACATGCTATAATATACAATATCAAACATAGAGCCATTTAATATTAGGACACTTTTATTTACATCTGAAAATTACACTGGATTTCCACAAGAGTTCCACAAGTACAGTAGGGATTATGAAGCTCCCCTCCATCCCCAGGAAAAAACCCCCGAATGGGACACGTTACTGTACTTTTAGTTAGACAGACTGCAAGGAGGATGTACAATTCAAAAAGCAGCACATGTATAACAGTTTAGTCTTTAACAAAATCATTAAGAAGGTTGCATGTAACAGCATCTGACAGATAAATCATATGGTCTCAATGAATTTTGCAAGGTTGAATCAGAATGAAATTTTATATTCCATATTACTAATGTCAGTTCAGTTTCACTTTATCTTTAGATGTGATATTAACCCTCTGAGGCTGTATCAGCACAGACTAGCTAAACTGCCCACGCTAACTTTTGTCCACCATTTAAAGCAACTAGGCCTCAGATCTGGACAACTGTCAGAGAACTGTGGGTCAGAGCTGTTTTGACAACATATTACATGTTCATTTTTCTTTGACATGTAAAAACAACAATTAATTTCACCCAAAAACTTTATACATGGAAGTTTGGACATCTTTGTTATTATTTAAGTATATAAATACCTTTGAGTATTTATTTATAATTCTCATTACCTCACTCCCCACTTGCCTGACCTTCAAATTGTTTCAAATATCTAATTAGGTGAAATAATAAAGCATCCCTAATTCATAGCTTTACTTTATTGTTGGTAGGATGTTTACAAGATTATTTAAATATAGATGTACATTCTACTATTGGTTCTGCACTTCAATTTAAAATGAACAACTTTCTTTTTAGACTGACCAGAGTCAGTAACATTCACAGGTAATGTACAACAGAGTAAGCAATAGAATGTGGCAGGGCTATAAGAAAATACCTTTTCAGCCGTCAATCTGTCACAGTAAAACCAATTTACTGTATCATTAACAGGACACATTCAAGCAAAGCAAATGTTATGCAAGTGTGCAAATCTTTTAAAATCTGTCATATAGAAATAGAAGCCGGAAATTATGTTCTTTTCCCAGCCGGTAAAAGTGATAATTTATATGAATATTTACACTGATATGTTTGAGCAGATCACAATTTGACCCTCTTTGTAAATTTCATAACTCTAGTTTCAAACGGTCATCACCTGAGTCATCACTCAGTGTTAACAACTTTATTATTTGAACTTTTTATTTTACATTTCTGCACTTTCTTTAACCTCGTTATATCACTATAAACTTCCATGTTTATATCTGCTCATTCACAAACATTTATTAACTGAGGGGAATAAACAATAAAATAAATGAATAATTTTAGCATTCCCCTAACAATAAAAAAAAAGTTTCAGTTTATTATAGAGGGAACCAAATTAATAGTACTGTACTTGCCTTCAGCATTTCTGTTTTCTAACAGGTTCTTTTTATGTATATGGACAACAGCATTCAGTCTGATGTGACGGCACAGATGTGACGACGTGAGCAATCTCAAGTACTGTATCTGTTCCTCTTATAGCACAGCTAGTCTTTCATAGCTGCCACACGTTAATACACTTCACTGTCCGAAATATAAAAAAAAAAAACAAGAACAGAAAAGCACTACCATCACCTAACACCACAACATATACATCTGAATGAGGAGCACATAAAAAGGTCAGACTGTGATATGATAAAATCTACTTCTTTGCATCTCAAGAGAAACACAAAGAATATACAGAACAGAGTTGAGTACTTGTAGTGTGTGCATATAAAATATCACCAGAATTTGTCGTGGTTATAGCAATAGTGGAGCAAAAGACACGGATGCAACCACTTCCAGTTGGAAAATCACAGGCAAAGCATCAGCCTTTCAAAGAAAGAGAGACCATCACAAATATGCAAGAGCCTTTTGAAAAATGTATCACAAAACGACTGTTGTGTGGCATTTCTTTTTTTTTATATTTATATATATTTACAGAGTTTTTTTCTGCAGCTTTCCTGTCAATCAGTCTCTAACAAGGGATGTTTTAAAGTTCTTTGTTGTTTTTCATTAGCTTACTGAATTTTGTTTTGGTGTCTGGGCAGCTCGTTCATGTTCCAGTTGTGCACGGCAGTGTCTCCATTATGCTTTGCTGTCATCCGGTGTTGTGCGTAGGCTGTTATCGCCATGAACTTTGATCTCAATCGTATCGGGTTTGAGGGATTCTTTGCCATTTTCTTCTTTCAGAGGAAGCTTACTGCAAAACATCAAAGACAGACAATGGTGCATGTAGTGGGTTATTTCTAAAAAGCAGATTTATTCACATATCCATCTTCAAGTAGTAACGAACCATGATCAGGGTGTTACAAAGGGAGTGTGTTCAAGACACTATTTCACTTCATTGATCAGACTTTCAGCTATGTAGTTTATGGGTTAACAAAGACAACTATTACACATACTACCATAGTGTTTCATGACAATAATAATATGTTCCTCATATAGAGTGCCTTTCAAAGATTAATTTAATCATAATACAAAAGAACGACAACAAATATGGGTGAAATTTTAAGCTTTCAATTAAGTGTTAAAGGATTCATTGAGTTAGTTGTGTTCCTTGAATACAAAAATAATTTGAAATAATCTAATAACTATTTGTGCCTTGAGTAATTGTTTATTTAATTGTTAAGCCCAAAGCACAGTATTTTGCACGATACATACGCTATCACTGGTTTTATAGTAAAGCAATGGAGTCTTTATGTAAATAAAAACACATTTAAATAATTACTCCAAAACGACAGATTCATGTTTATGAACACATGTACATATGTGATGCTTGGGCTGCATGTCATGTGATCTAGTAACGCAAAATGATTGACTTGCTATCTATTGGATCTGAGCCAGAATCAATTGCTTATCCTCCGTGCCCCCGTGTTAACACAGCAAATTATAACACACAGAATTTTATACACCAAATTTTATGCACCATTTTTTCTTAGTCTAATTTTCGAGTTTGAATTTTTTGTCAAATAATGTTGAAAATGACCTGTCGTAAAAAATCTAAATTTCAATGCAAAATAATTCAGTACTTGAAGTTCAAAACCTTACACAATCTGATCACACTGATTTACTTCCATAAACTTATAAGCAAGAAAAACACTGGCATGTATTTATTACAACATGGCTCTTATACACCCCAACAGAACATCTGCTGAATGAAGCGGTGGACCCGATTAACATATTGCAAATCAATGACATAAACGATAATGTACATTATAGCATTAGCCCTGGTAAGAACTAGGTTTCTGTTAATTATGTCTGAATCTGTGGTTCATTATTATGATGGCGATAAGTATGCCCTAAAGATGATTGTGACATTTTACCGGGTCTATTTAATCTATGAAAAGAGGAGTTGTGTCTGTCTTTCTTCTGCAAAATAAATTAATTTAAAGCTCACACAGTGAAACTATTGAAGCAGTGCCTGTTCAGATGTGCCTGCCTGTTCTTGCCTGCTTTTCTGAGTACTTGATTAATCAAAAGAGTTTTTTAGAAAATTCGATACCTGCAGCAATACTTTCAATGGAAATTTAAAAGAAGGTCAGTCATGATCAATTAGAACAAAATTATTTGAATGGTAATTAAATTTGGCTAAACAAACATAATAATACTACAATAATCCTGCATTTACACTTGTCTTCATAACATGTACAATCTAAAGACATATTGTATGGCCTTAAAATCATTGTAAATCAACTGAAACGGTTTGATACTTTTTGTATAGTGGCCAACCTCTGCTTTCAAGCAGTGTCATGGTTCCAATAATGTTATTAGGAAGCAAGTTCCAAGACAGAGGACTGTGAGAGGAGGTTTATCTGATGGTCATTTCACAGTCTGTGCTAGAGAGTATTAAAAAAGTCCTTTAAAGCCTTGCTTTTTGTTATTGGAGCTGAAGGCAATCCGGCTCCCTAATCCCTTAGTACTCTGAGCCAAACCAACGTGACAGAATTTGATTTCAGGCATCTAGGGGACATTCCATGACCTGAGAATAGACACTTGTTCTGCACCAGTCTCGATAGACTTTGCTGGGTTATCACAAAGATACAGCTTATATGAGATTGTATAAATATATATGACTCATGTAAGAAAGATCATGCTAATAAGTTCCTGTTGTGGTGGGCCATCAGGGCCGATAAAACCTCTTCTGGCCTAAACACTGTCAGAATTATTGACTTATGTTTTAATAAATTTTATCATGAATAATCATAAAAGAATTTCAAATAGACAATTCTCCACCTTTCATAACGTCCATGTTGGTTGTGCTGCATCCAGTTGTATATATTTATACTACAACTTTATTTAAATAAATCTACCTATACCAGTCTTCTGCATAAAATAAGTAGCTGTGAAGTTGATTTCACTGATTGATAACAAATCTGATTTATAGATATAGAGATATAGAGTCAATCAGTAGGCGTACAATGTTGCCATTATCAGTGATCTGATTGGATAAGAAATGGTATTCCAAAGTGGTTTTAAATAATGCATTAAAATATACACATGTTGGACTGAAGTTATTACCCTGTCTTCTCCTGATTATTCATAAATAATGGCAAAATTAACATTTTCTTAAGAAAGCTGAATGGATTTTCTGTACATATAATCAAGCTTTGCTAAGTAAAATGTATTTACTGCATTAAAAATATGTATTAATCATTTAATTGTTATTAATGATGCAGTGAAACGACACTTGTTAATCTGTGTTGTTGGTTTCTTCATTTAATTGATGGCTACTAGGAGGTGTATTATTTATCCAACATATAACTAAAGGCCCAGGAGTGAGATGCATGGCACGTCACTGTGTTCCTTATGGTCCTCAGTAAAATGAAAAAAAAGAAGGACAATGATCTTAATAATCAAAAGTGAAACGAAAAAAAGAAGGTAAAACACACAACAAATAGAATAGAAATAGAATAGTAATAGAAACTATAAATTACACAATTGCTTAAAAACTACAAATGTGGCTGTGTGTAAATGTGCTATACTAAATTAAATAGCCTGTTTAGCATAATGTGAGTAGCACATGCAGCAAGGTTAATTGATCTGCTGTTACGTCCAGGGTAAAATAGCTTGTATTGGCTTCAGCACCTCACAGATTTAACAAGTGGTTAAGAATATGAGTAAGAGTTTGATTGGTATAATTAATACTCACAGGTATGCAGCTTTGCCTTCTTCCATCTCTTTGCTTTTGCCACTGGTAGCAGTCTTCTTGATACAGAACTTGCGGGTTATACACATAAGCAGGCCACACTCCCGAAAGAAGAAGCAACCGATGTCCAAAAAAACCAGCAGCAGCAGAAGGGCTGCCACACCCAACCCCACCAATGCACCCAAATCGAGGCTGCTGAACAGTGAGTCTGCTGAGACAGGAGACACACAGCACAGTCAGCTATATGTGAACTTGCTAACTAAAATGCTAACTTAAAATCCTCAACACAAAAGCACAGCATTCAATATTTGAACGATGTTAATGAAATATTTTTTCTCAGCCATGTGAGCTATAAGAATGCATGAAGTGAATTATATATTAGTGTATTTTTCAGCATCATCTGTGGAGAGATTTCCCAGTCATTTTCACAAGAATACTAAATGGTATGATAACATTACTGTGTCACCCAGTGTAAGACAATCTCTGCACTCAGTATGTATTTGTTCTCACTGCTGTTTAATTTCTTTTATTACTTTTGCTTCAGTAAAATACACAGCAGAACAGTGCAAAATATCTTTCCCGTGAAAAATATCTTGAAGGTTTCATGATTCCTTTATACTTTTAATTTATTTTTTAAAATATCTCAATGCCACTGTCATTACAAACGTACACTGTGTGTAAATGATACCATTGACCTTGTCAATTTAGACAATTATCACATCTTAAATATGTAATTGTGAAAAAACTGCAATGTGACTAAATGTGACAAAGCTGGTTATTTCAACCACACTGATCATGTAAACTTTTATAAATGTAACACTTTAAAGCAAGCTGATTGATTTCATTCATTCAAGCACTCCATGTTTCTTCTGAGTGATCTGGTTTGCATGCACAGTCCAAAAACATGCCTCCAGGTTAATAGGAGACACTAAATTTTAAGACAAATAAACAAGTACATTGAAGTTCCGGTTCCAAACCCAGACAAGAAGGTTTTAGGGTAAAATTATTAACTACATTGTCTACATTCTTACAAAAGCCAGCAAAAGTCTTAAAAAGTAAACTAATTTCCCTCTCTATGGGTAATTACCAAAATAAAAAGTATTTTCTACTAAAATACTAAAATATCAGTAGACATAAGTAATTCTGTGAACTTGAAGATTTTGAGTGCCTATCAGTGACGGTGACCATGAAGCCTGGGATCCAAGGAATATGTCTACATGACACAAAAGTGAAAAGAAGACAGTGTTCAAATTAGTCACCAGTTCTTGAAAAGATCAGTTGTAAATACTTACAAATTAAAAGCATAACACTGGCTACTGACATTTAAATTGTTCATGACTTTTTAGGGAAGTCAGGGAATAAAAGTTATTTCTCGGTAGCTCGCTATTTCAGAGACACTGTGCATCAGAAGGATAGACAGTCTCATTATTAATGAATATAGTAAATGTCTCTAGTGAAAGCTCTGTATTTGAAGATAACAGTATGGGGCTGGAGGCTTCAAAGAGCAGAAACAATGTTTGTCATTGCCAAAGGCTTACCGGCTCCACTCACTGTTTTATCCAAATTAATTATAGTATTTAGTATTTATATTTCAGTAAATGTGAAAACTACAAAGATGCAACATGTGGGTATATAATTGTGTTTAATTAAAATTAATTCATTCGTAGTATGGTTGTTACATAAATATTTAATTAACTCAACCTTCAATGGCATGGTTCACTGACCAGAGTTTAAGTGTTCTGACAATTACTAATAAAGGTTTGAATAACTGCAGAAAATGTTTCAAATAATGTGCGTGAAGCACAAGATGCCTAAAAACATTCTCAGATGTGGTAAATAATACAACAGACACTTTAAATATTCTGGATTACACCCTACCATAATTATGACATATAAATAGTCTTTGTTAAATGCTGTAAATAGTCATTTGTCACAACAGTTTCAGATTGTTTAGTAAGCAGTGTCATTTTGAGTTGCAAAACTGCTTTCACACTTCATGTACTGCCCTATGTATGTGGTAAACTATTTTCAATTAGTTTGTATGAGATGTTAGGTTTGAAGGCTTGTTTTTTTCTGCTGTCATATGATACCTTTAGTAATAAACAGTACTTATGACTGCAGGTGAATTTACATTCTATTACAAATATTACAACTTGGTGATAGTCCATTTTTTGCTTTGTGGATGAGCATCAGTATTTAAAATGAATATTTACAGGAGGGACAGTATGGTAGATTAGTGGATAGCACTGTCACATCACATCAAGTGGTTCTGGGATTGATCCCTAGGTTGGGCGATCTAGGTACTTTCTGTGTGGAGTTAGCATGTTCTTCCCATGTCTGTGTCGGCATTCTCATAAGATTGGAGACTGGTTACAGGCATGTGAGGCTTATCCAGATGGGTGTTATTTTATTTGACTCTTGTCTCACTTTAATCCCACATATTAATTCTGTCTGTAAGTCTGCATTTCTCCTTCTCCGTAACATCGCTAGGCTTTGCCCAATGCTCTCGCTCAAAGATGCTGGAACCCCTATTGCATGCTTTCATTACAACCAGACTACTGGAACCCCCAGCTCTACGGTCTTTCTGCTAAAACAATACACCCTCTGCAACATATTCAAAAATCTGCAGCCTGTGTTCTTATTTACAACAAAGCTCTGATCAGTCCTATCCTTTAACAATTATACTGGCATCCTTTTTCATCGACGCATCTACTTTTAAATGCTGCTAATAACTTTTAAAGTCTTGCATTGCTTAGCACCGGTATATATGACTAAACTTTTGCACCTTCATGTCCCATCATGTCAACTCAACTCTAACTGTCCTGACCCATTGGAACTCTTTACTTTCCTCCATTCATTCTTTTGCCTCCCTTCCTATCTTCAAAGTTCAGCTCAAGACCTTTCTTTTTTTAATATTTCCAAACTCGCTAATGCTATCTACTTTTCCACTCTTCTGTCTGATTATGATTTGTAAAGCAACCTTGGGTTATGAACGGCACTATATAAAAGAAAATTATTATTATGTTGGATGAAAGATTGTTAGTACAGAAATCCAGTGAAGAGAATACAGCAATGGAGTGTTACTGAGTCCAAAGACATCTATATCTGTGTGACGATAGTTATGAGCTTTTGGCCATGACTCAGAAGCTTTATTTACTATGCTTGCAGAGTTCTATCACATAGCTCTATAGAGTGATGAATCAAAACTTAATGTATTTGGCCATATGGATCAGCAAGGTACACGATCATGGTAGGATGGCAATCATGGTAGGATATGAAATAAAATAGAAATAGTCTTTGCAAGCAATAATGGGTTGTTGGTGACAGCATTTTGGCAAATATCAAAAAAGAATTGCCAATCAGTTAAAAAAATCCTCAATTAAACACTGCAAATAATTAAATATCAATGATATTGTGAAAATAGTCAGATTATTAAAAAAAACTCTTCTTAAGCACAACATTTATGCTATTGGAGAACACACTATTCATACATCAAAAGTAAAATATAAAGTTTACTTATCTTATAAGTGCCACTTCTGCTTTTTTACCAGCGTTTTAATTTACTGCCACTCCTGAATGATGTGTCCTTGTTCTTAGCTGATTTGTTGTTGATTTATAATGTCATTAGAGCCTCAATTTAGCATCTCATTAATATTACTTATCCTGAAGTTTCACAAATGGGTGTGATTTGTCTGCATCTGGGTTCAACGCACTCAATTAATTAGGTCTGAGTGGTAATTGAGTCTCAGCGATGAGCAGCAATATTTCAGGCTCGATTGATTGTGTCTGGCATAAACCCACACACTAAGGGGAGGACTTTTGGGCGTCACTGAGCTGTTGACTGACAAGCTAATGAGGCTTATAATCAGGCATGAGCCTTAATGACTCTGTCATTGTGAGACAAGACTAGGTAGGGGGTAAAACTTTGGAGGTCTGCTCATAAAAAAACCTTTGCTTCTACAACATTGCGCTTATTTCACTGGTTAGCATTCCTATGACATTTTGTACATTCTTAATTGGATGACTCTAAGAATAATCTGTAAATCTTGTCTGTGCAACTTGCATATTATAATGATGTGTCTAAAAGAAGTAATCCTTCTATATTTCAATGATTATTAGCTCCAGCTTATTAATGAAGAGTTATAATCACATCAAGCTCATTCATTACTGTGAAAAAGTAATTGGTTCCTTTCTAATTGCATCAGTTACAAAATATCCGTTCAATAGCACATTTTGCTAAATAATCTAAAATTAGTGAAGTGATAATGTGGGGATTATTTATGAACAGATGATTATTCTAAGAAATTCTAAAGGTGTGAAATTTATTGCACCAAAAGTTGAGGCTGAGATATAATTGTGTGATATAAATTATAGATGAGAATAAATGATTAAAAAAGATAAGCTTGAGCTAAGTTAGATCTAGAATCCAAACTTAAATAACTGAAACATGCAATTGTTCCAGTAGTGGCCTTGTGCTAAAGCAGGCTTCGTTCTAGCCCCAACACTGCTAGGTTGCTATTGTTAACCCTGTCACAGTATATTGGCTAAAAGTCTCTGCTAAATGCCAAAATTATAAATATCAAATAGATTAAATGCAAATTATTACCATTTTAGATTCAGAACAGGAATGTAAATGATGGTGCATAGTTCATAGAAACCAGGGCCGGGCTTTGATTCCAGTGCTGGGAAACTTAAGTTGCTTCTGTTTGAGCTTTATATATAGTTTTGTTACTCATTGGGTTTCATTTGGGTCCTCCATTATCCTTTCAAGTCTAAAAACATGCAGTCAAGACAATTGAGCTACTAAGTTTGCCATATTTGTATATATCTACACTGTAATGGACTGGCCAAATGATTGGGGGGTCTCCTGAAAAACATTTAATAACTTACACACACTGTGAGACGACGTAGGATAACATGTTCCAAAAGACAAGACTGTTTTAGCTGAAATCGATGAAGAAGTTTATGGTTTCTGTTAAAAAGAATAAAATACATAATACACCACATTCTGATGCATATAGAGCACCAAAAAGGGGACAAATACTATATTAGGAAACTGTCATGCCAACTGAAAGAAATTGGTTAACTGTCAGTTTTTATGGTGGCAATTTGTATCTAGATTGTAAAAAGTGATCACCTGAATTGCAATTAATTGTAAAGTCATATAAAAATTAAAATGACCTCATGGCTACATTTGATTGTCTACTCCCGGTCCAGAAAGTAATTCAATTTAACTTGTTTCTTTGTTCCATTCTTGTTAATTAGTGATAGTGTAGCGGTTTTGCTCCATTTATCTGTTTGCAAGTTGTCATTTTGCTGTCGTGTTGTTTGCATGTTCTCCTGGTTCTTCTATCCCTGCCCAGTCTGTGCAGATCCCTCAAGCTTGTTCTTTTCTTCCTGTGTGTGTGTGCATGCCTGAACTAGTCTGCCTGATGCCATAACCTGAACTCTCTTCCTAATCCTGTGTTCCCTGCCAATGACCTGAACTTGAACTGTACATTCATATTGGAGAGGTCAGCCAGGGTCCGACTCATATTATTGATCAGTTTATATCTGTCCCCCACTGGTATTGGTTAATCGTCTGGAGCATTATTATTATTTGGTCTGTCCCTGGACCAGAAACTTCAATTTCTACTTCAGTTCACTGATTTTGTTAGCTCATTTCAGTGACTAAAGACTTTCTGATTGTCTTTTAAACCTTGTTATAATGCTTGCTGGTTTTCGGGTCTACTCGTTAACAACCTCAAATCTCAATTTCAGTGATGATCTTGTTAGCTCAGGAGAAAAAGTTAATGAGAACAAGACAGCTTGAATCACTTTACCATGCTGATTAGAAAAGCATTGCTTTTAAGTTTTGTTCTGTTGACCATCATAACCTACAAGGAAACACGTGCAGTCATCATGGCATTATATAAAACAGGTTTTACAAACAAGGGCATTGCTGCCCGTAAGATAACACCTCAATGAACTATCTTTAAATCAAATCATCAGAAATAATAGAAGGCAGATGTAAGTGCATTTGAACTAAAATATTTTAAAGGTTTGCTTGGTGTCAAGAAGGGCTGCAAGGTATGCATGTATGTATAGAGATTGTACCGCAAAGGACTGGGGTAAAGTTATTTTTGCAGAGGACTCCTTTAGTCAAAAAGAGAGAATTGAAGAAATGTACCATAAGTCTATTATCACGCCAACAGTAAAGCACCCTGAGACCATTCTTATGTGATTCTTATCCACTCAAGGGATTGTATCATAAGGGATTATATCAAAACATGCTCAATCCAAAACTTCTCAATAATACAGGAGCATTTTGTACATGAATAATGTCACAAGGAAAACGTGATAACCAAATGGCTCTGAGAACAAAACACATTTTAAGTTTAGGGCTAGGAAACTTCATAAATCTTAATCCCATTGAGAACATTTATCATCAAAAGATAATGGACAAACAAAAAGCATAATAACTGTGGTCATCTAATTGGGATGGGTTGCCATCATCAAGATTTTGCCCGAAAGCAAATTTTCAGCATGCTGACATGAATTACAGAAGTCTTAAAATCAGAAGAGGCAACAGTGTAAATATTTCTATTTGTCAATAATTAATAATCTAAAAAAAAAATCTAAGGCAAACATTGAAAACCACCCAAAATTGTACCATTTTGAAAACTTTTACAAGTATCAGAAATAAAGATTTGCTGCTATTTTTATTCCATAAGCATTGTTGCTCTGGTTGCACTTTCTGTGCTTACAGCATAAATCCATGTCCCATCTAGGCACTGCCCATGGCAAGGACACAAGTGAGGCATAGCTCCATAATGAGCCTTTAAAGAGCCAAAAGACTATTAAGACATTATGCTCCCAAGCAGAGGTGACCCCAGAGTCATTACTGTTATCTGCAGGCAAGACAGGTCAGGGATGATGGTTTAAAATGATTATGTGTACATAATGTACCAAAAAAAAACATACAATGTAATAACACGCCACCAAGGTAAAGAACAAAACACTACAGCTTGGCCTGTTTTTTTGTTTTGTTGAAAGTGGGTTTCAGGTTCTCTTAGATTTCAAAGATGCTTTGTTATAGCAGCATGAGTTAAAACAAGCTTACTACAGCTTACTCCCCAAAGAAAGATGTGCCTTATCGTTTCATGTCAAAAATTCACGAAATCATCCCATTGTAGTGCAAAGATAATTTTTTGAAACCATCTGTTACTCAGTTTATTATTTATAAAGAGTCTAGTCTCTGAAGTTTAGTGTCTCTAACTATTGTAACTGCACTGTGGCAGCTAAAGCCTGGTGGTCAGAGAACTGCACTTGTGATGGGACGGTTGCTGGTTCGATTCTGAGAGACGACAGGTCACGATTGACCTTGAGCAGGGCACCTAACCCTCAGTACTGCTCCCTAGTGTTTGTGAGTTAGTGTGAAAAACCATAGAGTGGGTTAAATGCAGAGGCATAATTTATCTATTGGTAAAAAACAAAACAAAAAAACAAAAAGACACAGAGCGAACATGCATACCTGGTTGGTCTTACCATTAGATCTAGAGGCTTCATACTATGAGGCTACTCACTTATCCACCTTGCAACCCATTCGTTTGTATTTTTTACATTATAATACAATAATAACTCACATTCATGATATAAGATGTCAGCCATGATTATCAGATTTATATTTTTGTCAATGTATGTTATGTGCAGAGTCATTCTCCAATTCACCTTACTTGCTTGTCTCATGACTGTGGGAGGATATTTTTAAGTTACATACCATTGGACATCCAACAGCTTTATATTGGCATGGTTCTGAGTTTACTGTGTTTGACAAGAAGAAATGTTTTTGTGGTGAACAATTTTTTTCAGCAAAATAAAGCAGATTATGAAACAGTTTAATGTCCACTGCAGTTGAGGTTGGACAATTGGCAGTTATAGATCTATTCAAACCAACAATTTACACAACTTGCCAACCTATTTTGCTGATTATTGATGAAAAATTATTTGTTCATTTACTTTGGCGCTGATATGTTATGCATGTTATGCACATTTGGTTTCCTGCCATATAGGCCATTTCAACATATATATTAGAGCAAATGTAAATCCCTACAAAATGAAAGTAATTGTAGGATTGTGATGACAACAAACATATCTAAGCCATAATAGCTCTTTCTATTGTTATAGCATATTTATTCAATTCATTCAATAGCAATTTACTGGCAACATGCCTACAATGGTTGATTTTCAGAACATCATTCTTGTAAAGATATTTAAAATTCAATACAAGCGTGTACAAGGCTTTTGCACTGTTAAAATGTTTAATACCTTTAGTGATTTATGACTGAGCGCATCAAGCTTTAAGATAAATGGCTGTGCAACCTGCCTGGTTGGACTGATTTATTTTTTTTCTTTCCCTGGAGAAGAAAAGTTTATTTATGAGTAGTGTGATCAGTTGTAATGGGTAACAATAAAACAACAGGCCTATTTCATTTGCTAAAATCAATTGCAGTTGGAACAGTGAACAAAGAGTCAGCCATTCTGTGCTGGAGAATTACGTGTCATTTACAACAGAAGGCTTTGTGAAGACACCATTATATCCATGCAATTTTCTGTCAGGTTATGAAACTACATTAAATCTAGGGTCCTTATTAGAAATTTTCTTTTTACTGTTCATAGAATGTTTTTTTTGTCTCTAGTAGGATAGCAAAAGAAAAGTTTCTCCTAAAAACACATGTTTTACATTTATGAATTGAATACGTAGAATGAAATAGATTATCGTAGCTTGGGCTAAAAGAATACATTAACTATACAAACAGCCAACGCAGCTCGATGTCCCACCAGAAAGGAACTTTCATATTATAGCTTTGTTCAGAAGCTGGGGTCAAAGTGCAGAGTCAGCCATTATAAAGCGCCGCTGGAGCTGAGAGTGTTAAAGGCCTTGTTCAAAGGTCCAACAGTGGCTAATGGCAGAACTGGAATTCAAGCTCTCAGCCTTTTAGTTGACAGTCCAAAGACTTAACTACTCACCTTAAAAATGTCTTTGAAAGCAGATGCTATATTATTATGCTTAAGCCCCTGTACTCTATAAGTTAGCTTCTGATATACAAAGGTCTTTCTTGCATTAAAAAGAAAATTATGAATCATTAATTAAATGTAATTTGGTCGCTCACCATTCATTGTAAATAAGATTTAAAAACGAGGGAGCAAGAACAATAAAGAAATCCATTGCAAAAGTGCATTTACCTGATTGTTAGGCAGATTATAAGAAATGTGAATTTTACAATTAGTTTTGAAGGAAATATTTAATAAAAAGTTAAATGTAATCCCACTTTGTAATCACACACACACACACACACACACACACACACACACACACACACACACACACACACACACACACACACACACAC
>JAOUQU010000036.1:1823209-1845027 GCA_028566735.1 Ammoglanis amapaensis | reverse complement strand
CTATCTATCTATCTATCTATCTATCTATCTATCTATCTATCTATCTATCTATCTATCTATCTATCTATCTATCTAATGAAAGTTATATATATAAAGTTTCATTTGCAACATAGTGATTGCCATCGTTTAGTAAATCATACAAATAAAGGCTTCTAAAGTAATTACAAATTAGGATAGATTTGGCTCTCTAAGAGTAAAATGGCTCACTACAAATGTTAGTAATTCCAAATGAATTCAACATAACTACATTTATTTTACATTACACTTGTAAACAATTCTCTCAGCAAGCTCTGGTTATCCGTGATGGGGAGAAAAAGCACATTAATGCTGAGGATGTGGTGTTGGGGGATCTGGTGGAGGTCAAGGGTGGTGACAGAATACCTGCTGATGTGCGCATTGTCTCGGCACATGGTTGTAAGGTAAGACTTTTCTGATTCACAGAATTTATGAAAAAGTTTATATGCTTCTCAAATAAGTTGTTTAAGTGTAATATCTGCAAAGTTAAAATATTTTACACTGAAAATGTTTGGAACATTTTATTAATGACAATTAACAAATAAAGTTCTTTTTAATAATTTTACCAACTAATTTTACGCCTTTTTACTTTTTATTGGTTGTCTTTTTCATGTCAAGTGCCACAGGTATAGCCTGTTTAACATATGTGTTGAATTCACATTATTTTATTTACCAATAAATGTTGTAATGTGACTAGTTGCTCCTATCGATGTGCACACATTAGTGAACACACACTAGGGGGCAGCAGTGAGCACAAATGCCCGGTGCAGTGGAAAACCCTAGCCATAGCATCACAGGAGCAGTTAGGGTAACCTGTTGACTCTCAGAATCAGACCAAAAGTGTTAAACATGATGTTAAAACCATAACAAACTAACTAACTAGACAATTAGGCTATATTCAGCAATGGTTGAAATTAATCTTATAAAGTTCGATAAGTGATGGGTGACCTTTCCAGGTCTTTGCTTCAAAGATGAATGCATGGATTAATGAATGAGTCTTCTAATTAAGCAATTAAATAACTGAGAAGATATCTACTTCCAGTTAAAATGTATGCAAGACATAAGTGTAAATTCTGAATACAGATGCTCTGTTAAAGGTTGACAATTCGTCTCTCACTGGAGAGTCAGAACCTCAAACTCGTTCTCCAGATTTCTCCAATGATAATCCTCTTGAGACCAGGAATATTGCTTTCTTCTCTACCAACTGCGTAGAAGGTACATTGTTAAGTCAATTTCTAAAAAAATCCACATTACACTACACAAGTATATCATAAATCTGATTTCTGTCAATGGTAATGTACTTATGGGTGAGCAGACGTCTATCACTATATTAATAAGCATCATTTTTCAGGAGCTGCTCGTGGTTTAGTCATCAGCACTGGTGATCGCACTGTAATGGGCAGAATCGCCACACTTGCTTCTGGTCTCGAGGTTGGACGCACTCCCATCTCTCTTGAAATTGAGCACTTCATCCAAATCATAACAGGTGTGGCTGTCTTCCTTGGAGTCTCCTTCTTTGTCCTTTCACTAGTCTTGGGCTACAGCTGGCTTGAAGCAGTCATCTTTCTCATTGGAATCATCGTTGCCAATGTACCTGAAGGTCTTCTTGCTACTGTCACTGTGAGTATTTGTTAGTTTACTTTGTAAAATTATTGTTGTCTTAGTCTAAGAGACACATGTGCACACAAGTATAGAACATACACCACATTGCTGAGGATGAGCTGGTTACATTTCGTACATTGAAACCAATGGCACATAACATATTCTTTATTATATTTTCTAAGTAAGCTAGTCATGAGATTTTAGTACAGTATAAAAAGCCCAACTGTGAAGGCTTGCAGTCAAATGCTAATTTTTACCAAAGGATTTCAGTTAGATTAAGATATTTGCTTCTGCATATAATAACTCTAAATAAAAAAAATATTATTAGGAAGTACAAGAAGTGTTATCATTTTTTTTGCATTTAGTCTATGTAATCATTAAATGTAGCTTTAATAATTAATTAATTACTGTGAGAGTTACATACAGTAACATTTAATAGGCTCAAATAGTCATTTTTGTACAGAAGCAAAAAAAAAAATCCCTTAACACCAAATAAAAGACAAACAGACAGAAGTGTCTTGATCTTTTGTAGCTGTAAACATTGATTTATCTGCCTTTTTTAGGTGTGTCTCACATTAACAGCTAAACGCATGGCTAAGAAAAACTGCTTGGTAAAGAACCTTGAGGCTGTTGAAACCCTGGGCTCTACATCCACCATTTGCTCAGACAAGACAGGAACCCTGACTCAGAATCGCATGACAGTTGCACACATGTGGTTTGACAATCAAATCCATGAAGCTGACACCACAGAAAACCAGAGTGGAGCCACCTTTGATCGAAGCTCACCCACCTGGTCCTGCCTGGCTCGCATTGCTGGCCTTTGTAATAGGGCTGTATTCTTAGCAGAGCAGACTGATGTTCCTATTCTGAAGGTATCTTTATTTTTATCTTTACAATGATCTAATTTAACAAATGTTGCAGTTTGCCACCCACATTAACAACTGTTGGAAAGGTTTGTTATTTGTTATGACTGAAGTATAGTTTATTGCTATAACTAGATTAAAATAAAGATTTTCTTGATTATGATGTAACACTTAACATTTGGACTTCTTTTCCACACAGAGAGATGTTGCTGGAGATGCTTCTGAGTCTGCTCTTCTAAAGTGCATTGAACTTTGTTGTGGATCTGTGAAAGAAATGAGAGATAAATATACTAAAGTTGCAGAAATTCCCTTTAACTCAACTAACAAATACCAGGTAGGTCTAAAGATTTTGTTTGAACTATGAGATTGTGGAGTATTTGGATTCAATTATTTTGTATTTAATATTGATAAAAAAACATCTCAGAATGGAACTTGACCATAAATGCTCAAAGCCAGAGCTATAACGAGCTATCTAACAACATGTGACTTTAAAATATCACTTATGGTAAATCGTTATGCCATTCATCTGGTATAACTGTATGATTAGTATGAAAGTGGAATCTTTTGCCTTTAAGTTAGCAGTATTGAACTGCACTTTGTTGTATGCCATTGAATGAAACATGAATATACATGATTTACATATATACATAATATACATGAAATAATAAAAATGCATGATTTGATTTGTTGTTGGTTGATATTTGCTTTGGGGATTAAACACATCTCTCTGTTTAAACTGTAGCTCTCGGTGCACAAAAACACAGACTCAGATTCACGCTCCAAGTACCTGCTTGTAATGAAAGGTGCACCAGAAAGAATTCTTGATCGTTGCAGTAGCATCATGCTACAAGACAAAGAGCAGCCTCTTGATGATGACTTGAGAGAAGCCTTTCAGAATGCTTATCTGGAGCTGGGAGGTCTTGGTGAAAGAGTCTTGGGTAAGTACATGTTTATTTGATACGATTTGAACACGATTATTTGATAGTAGTAATGAATTATTGACAGTAATAATAATTCATTAGTATAATTCATTATTATGTGTTTAAAACCAGGATTCTGCCATATTTTCCTGCCTGAAGAGCAATTCCCAGAAGGTTTTCAATTTGATACTGAAAATGTCAACTTTCCCACTGAGGATCTGTGCTTCGTTGGGCTTATGTCCATGATTGATCCCCCTCGTGCTGCAGTACCAGATGCTGTTGGCAAATGCAGAAGTGCTGGCATCAAGGTGCGGCCTATTCGCTAAAATGTATAAAAATAAATGTATATTAATGTATCCATATTTAGAAAGAAACATATAGAAAATGGGAAAATGTTTAATTTGTCAGAGCTTTTGGATCTTTAAATGTTTTATCATCCGACAGATCTTATTTCAATTCATATTATTCCTTTTAAATACTAATTTTGCAACAATCATGATGAATGTAAATATCAATTAACTAACATAAAAATCAGGTACAAGATATAGACTACAAAATAAGCTTTAAAAAGCAATCTAAAAGGAAAATATAGTAGAAATTTGGTATTAGAAAGACAATGTGCTAAATAATTATTCATTAAACAAACAAGTTGGAAGGTAATTACACAACAAGGACATACAAATAGAAACTACTTTGCTGCTTAAGGGGCCTGATTTGGGCTTAAGGGTGATCAAGTTTAATTAACTGATCACGTAATCAAGATGTCTGCTTGCCAAAAGTAGCAAAAGCAATTTTCTTAGAAAATTAGGACAAAATGTTATATATGCAGATTTATGAGTCTTTGTGATGCTAAACTAGGTAATTGAGACCATTTAGTCGCTGCTAAAAGTGTCACAAACAATTATTACATTTAGAGAAATTAAGGCTTTTCAAATTTGTTTTTGTATCTTTGTTCTTTAATAATCATTTAAATAAAAGCTTCTTGTTTTTATCCTTTTATGCCATATGATCTGAAACTGCTTAGCGTGACAATCCTTAAATAATTAAATAATAATTTAAGATGTATTAAATGTATTACATAACCAGTGATTTTTAAGCAATGCTTTAATTGTTTTTAAAAGATGTGTATTTCATATTTATATTATAATTTAAACACTACGGTTCATAATTCATAATAATTGTCTTGACCATTTATGTGTAAATGCAGTTATTTACAGTAATACACGAATATGTTGTATTGTGTATGCTTTTCTTGACAATATGGTAAACAATCTTCTAATTTATTTGTTAATTTAGAAATGTTCTTTTTGTAAATATCATCAATTTGTTTGTTGTATCTTTTAATGTTTTAGGTTATCATGGTCACTGGAGACCATCCAATTACTGCAAAAGCCATAGCCAAAGGTGTTGGGATTATTTCTGAGGGCAATGAGACTGTTGAAGACATTGCTGCCCGTTTGAACGTTCCTGTAAATGAAGTTGACCCCAGGTATTGCGAATCATTTGTATAATTAACTATAATAAACTGAGTAGTATAATGAATAAACTGCTTACAATGTTCTACCTGTGTCCCTAATGATACTGTGAATGAGTAATGTTGACTTTGCGGCAGCATGATTAACTCTGTAATGCCGCATTAATCAAGAGAAAGTAGATGTTAAAAACAGTGTGATGCACACAATAATACATATTTACTATTGAGTAAAAAAGCATCAAGCTTTATTCAAAATAAACTAACTGTTTACCAAAGGCTTGGTTATGTAAGGATTGGACTGTAGCCTTACATGCATCTGTGTCATGCATCTGTGTGGGTGTTTTACTTTTCTTCTGGGTCTCTTGTTTCGTTACACCGTCCCATGACAGGCAGTCAGGCCTAGGTGTAAATAAGTGGGTGAGTGTGTGATGGACTGATGAGCTCCCCAGTGTTTGCTACATTTTTTGCACAGTTGTACCCACTATGCTCAAGAATCTCATAATAGGGTAGTAAAAATTAATTGCATGCATAATTGTGTAATGTAATTACATTTTCATAAATAAACTGTGTTATGCATATTAAGGTGGTGGTGGCAGTCCAACTCAATGATATAAACATCATCAGAATGACATTTAAACAATGTTTGAGACATCTGTCAGACAGATTGTACCCAATGTTGGTGCAGGTTATGTTTATTGTTCTCTTGTTCCAAAGATACAAAAAACAACAAAGGACATACAAAATGATTTTAGGGGTTGCAGGCTAAAGTTGATTTTTTAGCAAACAGCGAAAACATGATTAGGCAATACTCATTATAGAAAAACTTTTGCAAGGGTCGAAAATTTAATAGGTTTTGGATATTCACTGATATCTTACACTGATCAGTAAACACCAGCATGTTTAAATACAGAATAAACAAGGTAAGGTTAAAATGGGTGCATGGAATCAAAATAATGAATAGGACCGATAGCGTTTAAAAACGAAGATGGAATTCTTAATAACAGAAACTGGATGGGAAAGATAATGACTCAGATCAGTGTAGACACCAACAATATAAAAATGGTCAAATTAAAAGTTAACATTATTTCAAACTGAAATACAGGTCCAGTATGCAGCTTATTACTGTGTATTTTCTTTTACATTTTGTTATGATCCTAACTTGGTTTTTGATTTTTATTTATTGTAATTGAATTCATCTTTCTTTTCAGAGATGCCAAAGCATGTGTGGTTCACGGTGGGGAACTGAAGGAGCTGAGCTCGGAACAACTAGATGACATTTTAAAACATCACACAGAAATTGTATTTGCTAGAACCTCACCTCAACAAAAACTAATCATTGTGGAAGGCTGTCAGCGACAGGTAATATTTTCATCCCTGTAGATCTTGTTTCCAGGTAATTCAAAATTATCAAGTTAAACCAATAATTTTCCTCTCAATGTGATGTCACATAACAATGTTATGGAAAACAGATAAAAACTAATAGCTATTTAATAGAGGTTTTGAACTCATCTCAAATCTCTAAGTCTCATTAAATCGTAATTGATGTTTGCCACAGGGAGCCATTGTGGCTGTTACAGGCGATGGTGTGAATGATTCTCCTGCGCTGAAGAAAGCTGACATTGGGGTTGCTATGGGCATAGCTGGTTCTGATGTGTCCAAACAGGCTGCTGACATGATCCTCCTTGATGACAATTTTGCATCTATTGTGACTGGTGTAGAAGAAGGTATGATAAAAAAAAATTACAAAACAAATAGCGGTGTACAAATATAAATTTTTCTGACCTTTGTTAATCAAATCTGATCTCTGATTTAAACATTACAACAAATAACCTGTTTTTAACCTAATTTTATGTTTTAGAATGTAGAATTTACTCATAGGAATTTGTCCTATACATTATAATCCGTAAAGTAAACACACACTAGGGGGCAGCAAGGGAGTACCGGAGAAGTAGGCAGCCCTAGACACAGCACCCGAGGTGCAGTCAGGGGTTAGATGTCTTGGTCAATGTCACGTCCGTCGTGACCTGTTAGCTAGCTTTAACAAAATGTAATATTCTTTGTGCTTGCAGTGTATTTTCTGTTCTGTTATTAACATGTTTGCTGAAAACATTTTTAGAATGTTGTGGTTCACGTTGACTTTTATTCTCTGTTCAGGTCGACTGATCTTTGACAACCTTAAGAAGTCCATTGCCTACACTCTGACTAGCAACATACCCGAGATCACGCCCTTCCTGTTCTTTATTATTGCCAATATTCCTCTGCCACTTGGAACTGTCACCATTTTGTGTATTGATCTTGGAACAGACATGGTAACAAAAAACAACTTATGAACACAATTTAATGATTTTTTTGTGATTAGCTTTTTAAAAAAAATACCAGTGTACTTTTTCTTTGTTGATTTATTAAGGTCCCGGCTATTTCCTTGGCTTATGAAGCTGCTGAGAGTGATATCATGAAGAGGCAGCCCAGAAACCCCAAAACAGACAAACTAGTGAATGAAAGGCTAATCAGTATTGCATATGGGCAAATAGGTAAGAAAAGTTCTGTGTCATGGTTCTTGTTCAGAATGAAATAAAAAATAAATTAAGTTGTAGTTGCAAAGTTTATTATTTTCTGTATTTGTATTATTTTGCCCATAAATGTAGGCAGTGTTAATGCTTTATAATTAACAAATATAGAATTAATGTTTAATCCATTTTTTATTACTTTTTCTTGATCACTTATATATGTTTAACTGTTTATTTGAGCTCTAAAGAAATTTAATAAATTATGAAGATCAGTATTGGTATTAACAATGAATGTATGGTGCTGGTGTACAACTCAGGGTGTGACGTAAAAGATAAAAATAAAAAAAAGAATACTCTGTGCATGTTTTTTTTAATTATCTGGTTCTACACTGTTCTCAGGTATGATACAGGCTCTAGCAGGCTTCTTTGCATACTTTGTAATCTTGGCTGAAAATGGATTCCTGCCATCAAGACTGCTGGGTATCCGTGTGTATTGGGATAACAAACATATAAATGATCTTGAGGACAGTTATGGTCAGCAGTGGGTAAGTTTAACTCTTCAGTAATCAGAGATAACAGACAGTCTACTAGTGGTTCTTACTTTTTCATGTTTTATCTCAGACATATGAACAAAGAAAAATTGTAGAGTTTACCTGCCACACCGCCTTCTTCGCCAGCATTGTGATTGTGCAGTGGTCTGACCTGATAATCTGTAAGACTAGAAGGAATTCTGTTTTCCAGCAAGGAATGAAGTAAGTTTTGCCTAAGCACAGTTGGAAAAGAATATGCAGCCTTATATTGCAATAGAATGTTATTCAATGTTTTAAACAAAGTTAATGCTAGTTGGTTTATTTTGTGTTAATTGGTGTGAAGTAAGATATAAGGGCTGGGTGCTAAGGTGTTTCTAGGCAGTGGTATGATAACAGGTTGATTGTTAAGAAGTAGTTTCCCTGTTGCTAGGATATAAAAAGGTATTCAGTGGTGTTTAATGAGGTTGAAAGGGTCCAAGATAATGCTCTGTGACTTTTATAGTGTTGTAGGTGGTAGAAAGATTGTATTTAGGTGTGTTACTGAATACGGTACTTTAAAATGCCAAATGGACATGTTTAAATAAAGAATGGAATACCGTTAAAAAAGACAAAACATGTAATATCTTGTTAAAGATATTAATTGTATAATAATCCCAAAAAGATAAAAATGACTTTGATCTTTGAACCTGTTTTCTTTAGGAATAAAATTCTCATATTTGGACTCTTCGAGGAAACTGCTCTTGCAGCCTTCTTGTCTTACTGCCCAGGGATGGATGTAGCCCTAAGAATGTATCCACTTAAGTAAGCTATGTTATTTATGTATAAGTCTCTGTTTGTTTGTTTCTACAGTGATTTTATCTAATTTATTGATTTTTCTTTTCTTTTCCAGACTTAACTGGTGGTTCTGTGCCTTCCCCTATTCTCTGCTCATCTTTATTTATGATGAAATGAGAAAGCTCATCCTCAGACGTAATCCTGGAGGTATTTACCAAACTTTTATCTTGTCTGGTAATGAATGAGCCTACATCTGAAAAACAAAATTCTGAATCTATCATTTTGTTTGTATGTTTTAAGGTTGGGTGGAGCAAGAAACGTACTACTAGAACATCAACGCGGGTTAAGTCCATTCGATTAGTAAAGTTGTAGTTTTGCTGGTATGAATTTTAATCTGTAAATTGTAATTAGTTTTGAACTAATTTTATACATTTTAACTGTAAAGTAAGAAATAAATAGAGATTCCTGACTCAGTATTATTGTTGAACCTTTTGTTACTACACACATCCAGTACATAGAAAAATACTGTATGAACAATTAAGTTGAAATTCCCTAGAAACAAAAAAATTCATACTTAAATACATTTAAAATTTCTGAATTTTAAAGTGTTAAAAAACATATTTTTATGCACAATTGTTATGGCAGTTAGTATATGTATTATGTTACTTTCCATCATGTTAAATAAGGTTAATTATTACAAAATAGTGCTGAAATGTGGTTTGAAAAGTCTTACATTACTTAAAAAGTATATAATACATGATATGTTTTCTCATTGAAAGAGGTTGATCTATTTTACAAGATAATATAGTCTTGTTTTCAGGGTGCAATGACATTGGCATGCTGATAGAACAAAATGTCTTTTCCCAATTATCTTAGTGCTAATTTAGTGGTTATCACTGATGCCACACAGCAAGAAATCCCAAGTTCTATTTTCAGGCCGGGGGCTTTTTGTGCGAACTTTGCATGTTCTCCCCATGCCCCGCCCTTGGTTTTCCTGTTGGTACTCCAATTTTCTCACACAGTCCTAGGTTAATCAGAGATGTGGAACGTTGTCCTATAGATACACATGATCCCCGTAGCGATACAGGTTGGAGAAAAACCTGGTAAACTTGTTTATACAGATGTGATATTACATACATCATTAGGATTTAAATGTTGCTTTATTAATCATTATTGTTTTACGACAATTTAATTAGGATGACAATGTTAAACTTGCTGTAAAGAGAGTGTCTGTAAAGATTGTAAGGCAGGATGATTTGTAAAGAACCTTTTAGGTACAGTGTCAATTTAAAGTGCTTCAAATAAAAAAAAGCATTTAAAAGCACATTTAGAAGACAGAGATCTAGAATGTCTAGAAAGGCTACTTTCAAATATAGCTACAAAATAAGAAGTTTTGTAAAATTATTTGTAAAATTTAGAGCTCAACTATAGGCACAAGAGAAAATATTTTAACATGGACATAAACAATTCTATTTTAGCCCAACTAAATATTCCAGTTTACAGAAAGCAAACTTAACTTTTTCCCACGAAAAGTTTGTTGTGATTTTTTGTGATGTATTTGTGTGGCAGATTCATGCCAGAATAAAAAAAAAAGTATATAAAAAGAGGTGACCATGGTTACCACCTAGCACACCAAAACAATTTCATTAATAATGAAGACATTCTTTGTGGGAACAAGAGTTATTGAGCACTGAAAGAGTTTTAGTGTTCCATGACGACACTTCCTTTCATTGGCATCATTCATTATTTATTCAAGTCTCGCTTATTGCGAAGCACCATCTGAACACAAAATCAGTGTTTTGATGATTTTGTCTTTACAACAAGAAATAACTAAGCTGATTTCAAATCTAAAACTCTTGACAAATTCCCATGGTTCTAGAAAAAATGTCTTACATTTGTCAAGCTTTGGGTTTCTTCTCCCAAAAGTCTAACTTAAAGTCCCTGACTTTTTCTCATTAAACGAGTCAAAGCACGCCATGCTCCTTTCATTAACAAAGAGAAGTGAGGCCCCAGCTCAGGATTGATTTCTGTTCAAAGAAGCATTAATTGTGCTCCAAAGAATGTCTTGGCAGAAAGAGTTTTGAACAGGAAGTAGAAAAAGAAAAGAAATGGGGATCAGTCAAGACGATTTGGGTCCATTCTGTGTGAAGTTTGCAAGTTGTCTATGTGACTGTGTGGTTTTCTTCCCACGATACACTACCAGACTGGCTGGCTAATTGAAGGCACTGAATTGTTCTAGCCACAATAATGCATAAACCAGTAGTAGTGCTGGTGGTTGTACGATCTATAATTACTTCTCACACAAGCAGCAGAAAAAAGAAAATACAGGTAATCATTCAGCCATTTGATTAATCTAGATTTTGAATAAACACTCTAAACTACAGTAAACGAGCATTAAAACTAGGAGGGAGCAAGTACATTTCAGGCCCAAAGAACGCTCAGTTACACATTTCCTATTTAATGGAACCATCTGAATTAAACAAGGTTAAAAAATGTCTAACAACCTGAGATTTGCATATCCAATCATATCAACATCAATAACAGTATTTTTTTTCCCTCTGATGAATCAATAAAGCTTCCTTCCTTCCCTCTCTCCTTCCTTCCGTCCTTCCTTCCATCCATCTTTCCATCCTTCCTTAGTTCACAATAGACATTGTCTTAAAGCATCAAAGACCAGAACAGAGAGGCCGAAAGCCACTGCTAAATAAGCTGATAATGTCTGGAAAAAGTTAATCGTCATAGTCATGATGATAAAATGTCCAAATATTAAATAAACTGATAATAAAGCGACCAGGTTTGATTACAGAACTGAACATGTTTGTGCAAAATATGCAAAGTAAAAGTTGTTTACAATACAAACAATATGCAATATAATACTACATACATTGTCCTTGAGCAGCAACATTTCCAGTATATAGACTGCAAGTCAGGAAGCTCAGTCCAAATGATGTGCTCAGCTGTATGCACCACCTTCTGGAGAGCCAGTCGGTCCTGCTTGGTGCTGAAACGGACAGTGATGTTACCTGTTAGAATTCTCTCAATGGTACAGGTGTAGTAGCAAGTTCAGCACTTGAAGGACAGTTTGAAGTACCTTAAACGCCTGAGGTAATACAGGAGCCGGCGCGCTTTCTTTGCCAGTGCGGTGGTGTGGCAGAAACATGACAGGTCCTCCAAGATGTGGACTCCGAGGTACCTGAAACAACCTACATGTTCCACTGTATTCCCTTCGGTCACAACAGGGTGGTAGTTCCTCTCCTGCTTAGTGCAGGAAATCCAAAAGCAAAGGCAGCCAGAAGCAAACACGCAATGTCAAAAAATCAAACTAGTAAGAGCTCAACATAACCCAGACCCAAGATGTTCAGGACCGGAGCAAAACATAAAATAAATAATAGTGCTTTTAACCTAGACTTGAACACTGAAACTATGTCTGAGTCCTTAAAAGAGGAAGGGAGATGATTTCAGAATTTTGGAGCTTTGTTAGAGAACACTGTTCCACCAGCTCTTTTTTAGGATCTATAAATAAAAGCCTTTGTCTTATGAATGAAGTGAGCATGCCAGGTTGTATTACTCGGTAAGCTCACGCTGACACTGACATGATAAAGCATTTAGCGCTTTAACAGTTAACAAAATTATTTTACAAATCGTATAGCAAATGTAACTGGCAGCGAGTATAGACAAGACAGAACATTAGTAATGAGCTTTTCAGTTCTAATTAGTGCTGCTGTATTTTGAACCAACTCAAGCTAGTTTATTAAGCCATGTAGAACTTGACCTAAACAATGACCAGAATAAGTCCAGACCAAAGACAATAAGTCTTGTGAACAGCATGATACATTATGGTGGTATACCAACCCCTGTTGTTGGCTACTGTTTCAATAAACTGTTAGAGACGAGAAAATAATTATTGCATGGTTGTATTTAAATCGACTACTTTTGTGATATAATTTCACTGTATAAACTTTTAAGATTTTCTAATAATTTCATCCGAAGCCAAATATTCCTTTTTATGAGTAGTGTGTATATGGTGCCATAAAAAAATATTCACCCCATTGAACGTGTTCTACCTACAAACTTTAATATATGTAATTTGGATTTTTCTGAGATAGAATAACAGAAAGTAATATTGAAAGTTAGTGTTGTTAGCTCTCTACAATTTGCACATAATACAATATACAGACAAGACTGTGTAGACAATGTACAAATTTACATTATAACAATAAACTGACACAATACTAAATGTAAAATATAATAATTTGTAATAGAATAAAAATGAATAATTAATTAAAAACTCATAAAGTAAAAATTTGGCCTAAAATCTTAGTGTTCTGTGTTAGTGCTCTTTGAATGTTTTCTGACAATTGATAGAAAACTGTAAATCTACAGGTCTGAGTGAGAATGAAAATGAAATGTAAAAATGTTGTATATATTACAATGGTTATGAAAAATATTGAGCAGAAGAGATTAATTAGGAGGAATCTGGAATGGCGGGGCAGTGACAGAGCCCCATTGTGTGAAAATCAGAAATAAAATTAGAAATGTTGTCCTTGGATTTGTCTACTAACCCCTCCACAAAAAAGGTTGCTGGCTCCCCATTATTTCCATCAGTAAATTTTATTTGGTAATTTGATTATATGAATTGATAATCAAGATGAGCTTACCTTGTAATTTCTTTTTCTTGGTGAACATTTTATAGCTTCTTTGTAGGAAGCCTATTTTGTAATAGCAATAATACGTAATGCTCTAATAAATACTGTTTCTTGTTATACTGTATGTCATGAGAAACATGATCATTACCATAGCAAGATATTTGGAGATGGATGATACCTCATCTGCTTTAAATTGCTAGACACATTATGTTAGAAGGCAGCCACTAACACATTATCATGCCAAATCAAATAAAATACCATGCTGCATGCATCCCAATATCATTCTTATCTGGGGAATCAGAAATTGTTTCCTCGTCATCCTATAACAATGATTATTTGTTTCATTGAAACTTATTAAAACACCCACAGCCAAGCACCAGAGACAGTAACATAACTGTTGCGGGAGTCCTAATATTACATAACAAAGTATACCAGTGTGTATTAGATGGATAACTTCACAGTTTATGCACTAGAAAACGCATTGTGTTAATTAAATGTAAAAGACCTGTGTTGAACATTGATTCATATCTTGAGGAGGTTAATAACTGTAAAGAGATTCATTCAGGATTTCTTTAGGATGTGATAGTGTAAGTAAAATAGATGCTGCCACTGTCCTGTTTTATGATTTTTTACATTCTTTCTATTAGCCTTGAGGGCAAAACAAGTGGCAAGCCTAGCCCACAGCTCAGGATATGAACTTTATGTATAAAATAATTAGACCAATTTTAGTATGCTGTTATCACACTAAATGTTAAAACATCAGAACAGTTATGATGTTTTGCAAAACATAACAAAAAGACGTGATTTTTTTCCCAGAAAGACATAAAAAATGAAAAGATTTCTAGATTTCAAGACCTTAGCAATGGAATATAAGCTTCCAGTCAGGTGTCCACATACTTGTTATTTGAAAGAACCATGTATTTACAAGGGAAAAAAAAACATTCACAACCAATGACTAGACTTGACTCTACAAACAAGCTTTTTCTTTGATTTGTTGTTGATGATTTGCTTATTAATCTATGTCACCAAAATCATAGAGCATCTGGGAGTATCAGCGATTGATGACTGGTGAATCTACTCGAAAACAGCACACTTGTATTCACAGCATTTGTAAGTACAGCAAAATACATAATTAGGTGCCTTTTGCACAAATACTCCCAGATCTTTCAGTGGAACTCCCACTTTCCTCCAGTATCTTCGTACTAATATTGTACACAATAGCGATTGATACGATTGATAAATCTACCCCAATGTGCTTAAGTGACATAGCAGTAAAATACTTATAGCGTATAATTGTACTTCTTGTACCCAGGGGTGCTACTGGCAGGTCAGTTGCCATCAGACATGAATCATTATGTTTTGAAAGATTAAGTGAGTGTTTTTGCATTTCACCAAGTAATTCAATATAAACAGACTAAGTATAAAAAACATAAAAAGACTAAACATAAAAATACTGCATATATCTAGCTATCTGAGTGGGCTGGGTCATGAGTCACAGCTGAAAAAGCCACTAAATTGACTTTATGTAATGCTATTCAAAGAATTTTGCTTTAGCTTCTGTGTAAAAAAATATGTATTTATTAATAATGTTTCTAAGCAAAAAGCATTTTCATGCCCATTTGTTCAATTTTCCGTCAATTTTCTATCCCTTTTTGCTTTAGAAAGAGTATAGTGAACTGCACTGTAGTGAACAGTCAATGGACTTGCACTGTATAACATATTTGCTAGAATTGAATGCTTTGTCTTCCAGCAAGTTTTCATGTATGATAGAGAGCAGAGGTTTTCGACTGCATTACATATGGGTGAGCAGCTCACATGTCTGTGTTTCAAACCTTTCTGTAGTTTCTATAGATACATTAATGCATTTATGTGACCTGAAGGGTCATCTTTTGTCTGTTGCTGTGGTCTGTCTCAGGTGAATAACTCAAGAGTAAATACTTATAGAATTTCACTGCCAGCTTGTGGGTCAGAAAATGTTACAGACACATAAAATGTTACATTATAACAACAACAATGTTTGGGTGCTATAGTATACCAACTCGGTGTGACTAAACTTTAATTACATTATAAAAAGCCACCCCAAATGGTAAGAGTTTTAATGCTAGTAACGAATGTGCACTCTTAAGATTCACTTTATTTGTCATTGCACTGTACACCAAGGTGTATATAAACATTTAAAATACAATTTTAAATGTAAAATACAGAAATGTAAATTATAGGTTTAACAGTTACAATAGGCATGACAAAAGTCTTCACATGTCAAAATTACATAAAGTGGTTACTGCAGCTTTGAACATTTGCCTTTTTGTTCTGTTTTGTATCTGACTATGATAGTAGTTTACATCAAATTGTAATATTGTGATATTGCTAATACTGAGATACTAAATCATAGTAGGGACTCTAAGTGATAATGTGTTTAAAAGCTAAAATTATGATAAATACTAACAACTACTAGGTGATGTGCTGGCTTACTGGTTAGGATTGTGGCCTTACAGCAAGAAGTCTTGGGTAAGGTTGTTTCTGTGTGAAGTTGGCATGTTCTCGCTGTATTTGCATGGTCTATGGTTTTCTCCCACAGGTCAAAGACATGCAATCAGGTTACTTGGAGGTACTGAAATTGTGCTGTGTGTGTGTGTGTGTGTGTGTGTGTGTGTGTGTGTGTGTGTGTGTGTGTGTGTGTGTGTGTGTGTGTGTGTGTTTGTTTGTACCTTGCAACAGACTAGCGATCTGTTCAGGTTTTTAGTGTATTTACCTCTAAATAGGATTAAGTGTGGCTCTCTGTACACAAAGTGTGAATATGACTGTATTGTACCACATCTTTTAGAAACCTCATATTTGCCAGGTTTGAATGGTAAAACATTTACTAATAAAGTCTTTTTTAAAGATGTTTTTTTGAAGAGCATATGCATGTTCTCATAATGTTTCCATCAGAATTAGAGTTTCTGGAATGGTACAAAATGGTACAAAGAAAAAGTTCACTCTGACCATTATTGTAGACCATACCTAGTTAACTGGCACCTAACTGGGCCTCTCAACTTGGCTATTAACATGTATATAGGGGCCCAAGGTCAAGCTAATGTAGATTTCTAACCAGGCCACGATAGGTTTTTATATTGTAGACCAAAATCAAAGCACTGGTTTGTAAACAATGTTAATTTCTAAAGCTAAGTTAAATATAAATATAACAATCTTATTCCAACACATGCAACTCACTGTCAAAAGTTTGATTGACAGGTTATTCTTTTTTCCAGTCCAAAAAAAGTTACTCAGCCCATGAACACAGTGATTCATGTAAGACGATAACGACACACGTTACATTTTTTTGACTCATTCAAAAACATGAAAGCAAAAAATAACTGGTCCTTTATTTTATGCCATGGATTTGTAGGACACCTTGGGTTAACTGGTTTATTACTATTATTTAAAAGCTAAACATCATCTGCTTATGCTTTTAAGCATTTCTGCACTGGCTGGTGCAACTATGTTTGCTTCCCAGTGCTGCAGCTATTACAGAGCATTGCAGATGAGAGCATTATGTAGTGAGGCACTCTTATTAGGGCTTACGACCTACAGCTGAGCCTGGCAGATAAATGCAGGATCAACAGCACTGGGCATCACCACATGTTCCTTCTTATTTCCTGTGTTGGCATCTGTGCTTTGGTGGTGTTGTCACCCATATTGTAGCGGTTGACTCCTGTGCTTGACACAGCCTGTTGTACTGTTTTTTTTGTTGTGAGCATGGGGCAGTTCGAGACGAACCTTGCTGGCAAGTAGACGATGACATCAAGTTACATTGTCAGACAACAGTAGGGTCACGTCTGAGGTAATTCACTATCTGAGAGACATTTTAACTTGAGGGACAGCAGACCAACTTAGTGGTGTGATAGGAGTGTCGGCTTGTAGTGTTTTTGTCAGGTGCTGAGCGCTTTTTTCTCAGAAGCCAATGGCTGTAAGTTCACTGTAATAAGGCCTGTACTAGGTGACTAGTGTCTCAACTCTATTGCTGGCCCCCCAGAACCCTATGCTAAACAGCAGGTCCCAGTATCACTTTTGATTGTCTTTTTGGTTTCGCTATTTTTTGTGTTGGCATAAATCGCCATTAATACTGTGTTTGGGTCTGATTAGTATTTTTCTTGCTTAAACAAACATAACAATTTTTTTGGGTGCTTTTTTCATGCCCTTTGGAATACAATGTTGCAACCCAGCAGATTTCCAGATGTGGTTTTTTGTGCCTTTTAAAAAAAACTCTACATTGCACAGTCTATGTTATTTAAAATGTTGCAAATTGCTATTCTTAAATTAATATATACATAAGTGTGATTACAGGTGAAATCTAAATCCTTGTAAATAGGTAATTAAAAAAACTAGGTAGATATAAAGTTATATAAAAATGTAAAAAAAACCTAACTGGAAATATGAAATGTAATGTAACCAGGGCACTGCAGCAAAACCACTTTACACTTGGTGAGAATAGTGACGATGTCTTAAAATGCTTTCAGCCATGCACTAGCCATGAAAGTTTTTTCATCCATCAATCCATGCATCTATCATCTAGCAATACCACCGCTTAATCCTGTTTAGGGTCATGGTGCGAACACAATTGACAAATACACTAAACATCTGAATATGTTGCATTATTTCAATTATAATTGCAGCAATTTCAGTATCTCCAATTGACTTGACTGCATGTCTCTCGACTATGGAAGAAAACCGGAGTACCTGGAGTAGACCTACGCAGACACTGGGAGAACATGCAAACTCCACACAGAAAGCCCAAGGTTGCCATACCTGGGAATCAAACCAAGGACTTTTTGCTGTAAGGCGACAGTGCTAACTGTCGTTTTAGCTCTTCTGTAAACAATTAGGAAAAAAAATCTGGCCTGCTAGCTGTGTGAAAATGATGTTATTAAAATGTAAAAATATCTAGAAACAACAATGGCTCAGCTGGAAAACAGTAAGTGTTTTTTCTTGTTGTACTTCACAGGACCTAAAGTAAATGCATAATAGTTGCAATATGCTTTAGTACAGAATAAACTATAAGAAAGCCCCAGCTGGGCTCTTATCATATTAAATGTGCAGTTGTTTGGACTGTTGCATTATGAATGAACTTGAAATAACATAAAGATTGCATTTGTCTGAAAAGATTCCTTATATCATCTTTCTGTGCCTTTGTAGAAAAATATGTGGTTTGATCTCAGAGTTCGCTCCCTGTAAGCTGCCATATTGTTTGGACACAATGTCTCATGGGTTTTCCTGAAACAGTGTATTATGTAAAAACGGCCTAGATACACTTCAGACCAGACCTAAAGAATTTAAAAGGGCTAAAAGACTTTACACAGTGGCAGTGATGGGGTATAAAGATATCGGTATGTCCGAGCTATTGGCACTGTAACAACTCATTTACATTTCATTTTCATGAAGTCATGCTGGTTATTGTATTTGGAAAGAATTTGAATTGTTTGCTAGCTGTGTCTTCTCACACAGCGTCTGACCAAATAAATTGTTTTCGTAGGCATAAATGTCTAACAATGATACTATATTATAGCCAAAGTTCACGCACACTGGGAAATACACTAAACACTGAAACAGGTCGCCAGTCTGTTCCAGGATACAGAGACAGATACACTTCAGTATCTAAAATTAACCTGGTCACATGTTTTTTGAGACTGTTGGAGGGACCTGGAGTACCCAGAAGAAATCCACACAGACGTGCAAACTCCACACAGAAAGTCCAAGATTGCCTGGGAATCGAACCCGGTACTTCTTGCTGTGAGGTGACAGTGCTAAGCACCCACATACTTTTTTAAAACCTGAGTTACAATGTCGGTGTCTATTTGAACGTTTCACTAAATGCAAATTTGTTATCTTGCTTTGAATCTCGTGTACAGCAAAACGAAATAAATTATGCTCATCTTAATTGCTGCATAAGTGCTCCCTCTTTTGGTCAGTTATCCACATTATCTTCTTAGCTGCAATGCATTTTGCAAAGATTCTAATCTCCTTAATTCTGCTCCTAATTTATTATGGCGTTGGGTCAGGTTTTGAGTAATTAATCTTCTCTTGATGTAATTTTATTAAGATAATTTGCCAGGAACTGGAAAAAAGCTCTTAAACAGATGCACTAAAATTTAATTTTGGTGATGACTTTTTATGCAGCATAAATTATATATTTTTACACATCATGGAATTGAAAACTGCTCCTTTGACGTCTGAAAAAAAAAACGGAGTAACTTGTTGTGCCATTGTGACATTTCTAAAGCATAAATTTACCACTGTTGTTTTTGGCTTTCTCATTAATGTTTATGTCTGGGTCTTGAACAGTTCCTGTACAAGAAATCAGACTACAACTTCTATTTCAATAAAGTTGGTACATTGTGTAAAACAAAACAGAATGCAATGATTTATAAATCATGTTACAACAGACTTGTAAAAGAGTGAGGGTACTAGATTCACCGGTCAGCAGTCCTGACACATTGAAAAATTCTCCGGACTGTTGAACAACTAAAGCTTTACATCAAGCAATAGATGGGAAAGAATTTCACCTACCAAGCTTCAACAGTTTTCACTTTTTTATTGTGTTGCAGGCATCAACTTCAAAATGATCTGTTTCATTATTAAATATCTTGTCTTTGTAGTGTATTCTATTGAATTCTGTTAAAATGATTTGTAAATCATCACATCCTGTTTTGTTTGTTTAACACAATGTCCCAACTTCATTGGAAGTGAGATTATAGAACTACAGTGTAAAACAAATTGTGCATAGGTCACAGGTCTGGTGATTGATACTGAAGTATCCCTGTAAAAGATTAACAATATATGACCCAAACTAGGTGTTAATTTGAGTATGGCAGATGGAAAGAAACTTAATCCATGCTGTTGTATTATGACTTACTTTTAAAAGGAAATAAATGTCAAGTACTTTTCATCAGCAGAAAGGAGCCACTAGGTTTTTACATGATGTCTCTTGAGACCAGAGTGGCCCTGATTCCTAAGAAATGCCATTAAAATATTGATATAATATATAAGTGATAGTTTCTCTGATTAATTTTTTGTATTAGGCCAATTTAAATAAATCCCCAATAACTTTGCACACCTAGATTCCCGAATATCTATTTTTTTCAGAATCTTGGTAGCAAGAAATGCACCAGATTTTTTATCAGATTTAGGTCAAGCCTCTGAAGGAAATTCACTTAAATTAAATAAGTTCATATGGAGTTCACTCTTGCACATGAAGCGACATGCACACAAATCTCATTATTCCTGGCCTTAGATGCAGGTGCAACCAGCAGAAGTCAAAATTGCATCTTTTAGAAAGAATCTTCATTCAGCATTCAACCCAACAAACAACCCAGTGTCCAAACCAAGTGTCTTAATGGATTGATTAAAGCTCTCTAAATCACCTGGGGTGAGCACAAGCAAATAGACACAAACCAATCGGACAAAGCTAATTGAATCTCCTCTAGTTGCAAAATTAAATTTGGAAGATCACTTCTGACGGTGACTTTTTATTTTCCTGATTTAGAATGTCTGTGCATTTAAAGTTTTTTTGTTTTACATTATTTTGTTTTCATGACCTCTAAGCTTTATTTGGGCTACAGCAATATTGCTGCCGCTATTATAATCAAGTCTGTTCTTGCAGTTTGACCAAGACTGTCCTATTCAAATAGGGATTTCTAACCACTCACTGTGCGAATGGTGTTCCATACAGAGGAGGCAATCAATAGAAAATGTAATCCAGAGAAGAGATAGAGAAGGGCACTGCATGACACCGGCAAGTATGAATTAATTATCATTTTCACATTTGCATAGTTATAGTAAGTGAATGTTTAAAAAGCAAATGTCATCTGGAGAGCTGTTCATATGCAAAACTATTGGTGAAAAAGATGGTTCACTGCATCCTGTTTATGACTGAAAATACATTACTGATGTCTGAACATGTTCATTCACTGCTCTATTACCAGGCAGTCTAGACAAAAGAAACAGACCTCGTGATTGGCAAAACCCATTTTTGCAGCATAAATTAATGTTTAGGAATTGTACCCAGACTTTTCTGAGGTATCCTTGTGGCAGCTATATGACACATTAAACATTGATAATATTTAGGATAAGGATTTACTTTAAGGAAAATGTCAAGAAAAATAAACTTGCATTGAATGTCAGACACAATCATTGACCAGTCATCTTTTTTTAGTTCTAAGTACTGCTGCTATTATGTCAATCACACGCACGCACGCACGCACGCACGCACGCACGCACGCACGCACACACACACACACACACACACACATATATATATATATATATATATATATATATATTTCTTTTACCCTTCAGTCGAATTCGACCCTGGGTTACTCTGTGGACCGTTACCGATCCCCAGAGTATCTCGACATTTTACGGGGTAGGTTGACAGGTCTTTCCCCAACCCTGTATCTCTACAGGGATCTTGTGTGTGACTATGGGACAATTTACACATTTCCGATCAAC
>JAOUQU010000036.1:1806754-1823109 GCA_028566735.1 Ammoglanis amapaensis | reverse complement strand
GGGGGATCAGCCGGTTGAGACCGTCTTCAACGACCTAAAGTACACCAAGAGGGGATTCCACTTCTTGTAAAACTTTTTTTCCCTTTAGAGTGAACATAGTCTAAGCAATTTTCCACCTTGCTGACCTAGGCACTTTATAAAGTGATCAAAATGAACATAGTGAAACAATGTAATACAAAAGGAACGAGGTACATACTTACAAAAATGATCTTTTTTTAATTCTAATTTCAAGCTAGCGTTCATGGTGTTTGAGGCTTCTGAATGCAGACCATGGAATAACAATTCATTTATTTAGGAGCTATATTGAAGCATATTCAGTATGAATTTCAGCAATACCTTCATTAATTAAAAAAAAACCTAAACTGGTTCTGTACCCAGACAACAAAGCACTTGCAGGCAGTGTGCAGCTATGGTTATTGCTTTAAAAGTATTTTTAATATTTTAATATTAAAAAGTATTTTTAAAATATTTTATGTACGTTCACACTGACAAGCACAGTAAAACTAAGTTCACTAAAAGTATCTGGATAGTGCACTCCAAATTGCCAAACTTAACAAATCATTGTGCACTACAGTGCATTCATGTAATTTGTGACACAGCTACAAGCCATTGTGCAGCACAAAAGTTTATTATTTAAATAAACAAGTGATTGCACACTTTTATTTTTGCTCTCACAATTTTCACAAAGAAATCAGAAATGATAGAAATTGTGTGTCTTTATAGAGAATACATCTGCCACAAATTTTTACCCCAAAATCCAAACCTTTTGGCATTAAAAAGGAAGAACAATAATTGTTTGTTTGTTTGTTGTTTGTTGTAGTCAGTTACAATTTTGTTTTTAGAACAAGTAGAAAAAAAATTCAATAATGAGAAAAATACTGCAACATTAGCACTTTGATGCACCGTCTCTAGCTTTTATAGCAGCTTAAATTCTAAGGAATGAATTGAACCTTTGACCAACTGTATTCTTCATCAAGCCACCTCCAATTCAATTACCACATTTGGAAGATCAGCTTTGCAGGTTGAAGCGTTGTCAATGACCATTTTCTTTAATTTATACAATTGATAATAAAAAGAAAAGTTCAAAAAAGCACAAGACCAAAAAAGAGACCTAATCTAACAAAACAAAATAAAGCCAAGTTGAGTGGTAACCTAAGAAACAGAGTAGAACTTGATTCAAATAAAGAATTTTTAAACTATCCCAGGTCCAACACCAAGGAAACAGAAATGGTAACAAAAGTTGAGTAAACTAAACAAATTAAACAGGCACATGTTTTAAACAGAGATATCAGGCCGGGTGGATGGATGGGAGGACTGAAATAACAAAAAACAGCAAGGAAATTTGATATAACCAAAAGGCAGTACGAGTTAAACAATAAGAGTATTAACAAGATTTCTCACACCCGGTCTGTGTGGCTCTGGCCACGCCCTCTTCCCTCCGTGTTCTTCCACCATGATGAGGAGCACACCTGCAATTTGTTTGGGATTGGGATTGTTTCTGTTTCTTTCAGTTCTGTTTGGTTAATGCCCTGTTCGGTTTAGTTTTTAGAGAAAAGATGTAGTTACAGTCAAACAGAGTTTAGGATAAACAAAAACTAATTGACAAATTATATAAATTGAAAGCAGACTGAGTTACAGTCAAACTACCAGAGTTTAGGCTAAACAGTCTCTCTAAGAACAGAAAAAACAGACGGAGTGATGCCAATAAACCTCACATTACTAGTACACAACTCTACAAGTTATTCCTGCACTTGTCTAGCTTCAGAGGAGGAAAAGGGGTGGCAGGTGCACCCTCTAGCGGTGCAGACAGGAGATCAGACGGAAAAAGGGGGTTGTGCTGTCTTTGCGCAGAAAGTAGGCCGCTAGAAGCCTAGTCAGATGTCAAAGGTCAGCCAAATGGCTGGCTGATGAAACTCTAAAGTCTGAAACAGGATACCTGGATCTGTGACGGGTGATTGAACTGGTGAAAACTGGGGACTGGTGAACTCTGACTGGGTGGCTGGATAGCCCGAAACTACAAATTGTTTTAAACTCTGATCTGTTAAATGAGGATATACAGGAACGGACTGAGAAACACGAGGAACTTAAACAGATGGATACAACTTGACAACTTGATGGATAGAACTGGCATGACCAATAAAGCCTGATATGCAGACAGGATTGCCTTGGACAGATGGACCAGGACCAGACACAAGAGACTAAAACAGACAAGCTCTTGGCTTAAATTTGGCACAAAGGAACAGCCCCCTGGACAAAACATGAGCAGGCAGACAAACAGAGAAACGACAAGAGTGCTCTTGGTTCAGAACAGGAAAAAGATACACAACAGGATCCTCGCTAGCTCCTAAAATTAGTGATCAATAGCAGGTTTAGCAGACACTGAAACCTGGACCACATTCACAGTAGGTAGTGGGGTTAATATGCACATCTTCAGTAGGCACTGGATGCCAGGTATTAGCTGTAGTAGGTGCTTTGTGAAGTGTTTTCCAGAGGCTTGGAAAGTTAGGAATTTGGCTCCCCTTAAACTCTTGGACCGAATTCAGATTAGTTCCCCTTTCAGACCAAAGCTGCAATCAAGAGCAGCACTAGACATCAAGAACATGACTTGTTATGTTTCAGTTTGCTTGGGGTCTAGAAGGTTCTGCAGGTATATATATACAGTTGTATGCATGTTATAGTATCATAGGGACAGTGTAGAGCGTTGGACTGTAAACCCAAAGGTTGGGGGTTCAAATCCAGGCTCTGCTACACTCCGCTACACTGCTGGGTTCTTGAGCAAGACCCTGTCTGCTCCAGGGGCGCTGTACATTGGCCAACTTCCAGACAAGTTGGGATATGCGAAGAGAAACATTTTATTTTACTGTACATCTGTATATGTGTAATGACAAATAAAATTGAATTTGAATTTGAAAACCACAGTGCAAATATAAGGCTTGGTGGAGAATGAGTTGGTAATTATGAAATGAAATTTGTGACAATCTTAGGGAAATTTGCATTAAGAAACACTTCATAACTTAATATTATTAGTGCTAAACATATTCAGGTGTACGTAAATAGCAGTTACTACTAAATGCTATTATAAAAAAAAAATCTGATTTGGACAATCAGCCACATCCAGTAGAACTCACAGCACATCTTATTATGGCCAGTGAATCCTTGTTAGAAATACCTCACCCAATCATCGAGAAAATGTGTCTAGGCATTTTTTACTGCATGCCAAACTCGACAGGGACACTTAAAACCCTGCCTGCTGGTAATGAGGCACTGATATAGAGAGGGCTGACCAAATACTGGAAGGATTGCTGTGACAGCCAAGCTAATATGGAGGATTGGATCCAAAGATGACTACCAGAGCAGTGACTAAAGACACGTCAGACTTTTGATTATATCTGCTTTAACACATTAAAATATAAATGTAAAAGCATTTTTTACTCATATTTTGTTTTTTCAGTGTTGTCTTTTTGCCAAGATAACTTGGTTTTACAGTTACATATTGTTTTAGTAGTGTTTAAAGTATATATTAGCTAGTAAACATTTTATCATCAAATGATAAGGACAAAGAGACAAGTAAAATGATTTGACCGTAACAAGTGTCAAATTGTGATTGCTAGATGACTGGCTCAGTGCTTTTCCAAAAACTGTAGCTCTTGTGGAGAAACAGTAGTAAACTGTCAACAGGGTAATTGATGAGGCTCATTGTACATGGGAAGCAAAAGTTGGCCTGTTTTTATCCAACTGATAAGATATTGTAGCTTAAATTGCTGAAGTTAATGCTGGTTCTAATAGACATGTGTCAAAATTACAGGGGGGGACTAAAACAATATCGGTAAGATGATTATAATTTTCTGCCTGTTTGGTGTATATTGGTAAAACATTATTCTTGGTTGTCACCCTAATGAAGGATGTCACATCTAGTCTAAACTTTAACTCATGATGGGGATGACTGTGCAATGAATTATCCTGCAAAACTGGGCAACTAGTTTAAAAAAAAAGAGGTTTGTGTCAGGACATAATTGGAAACACAATTGACAGAGGACAAAAAGAGCTGTGAACGAAACTTAGAGATTCAATAAAAAAGAATTTGAGTAAAATATGAGAGAAAGGAGAAAGAAATCAAATAAAATGGGCAGTATTATTGTTGAAAAAGAAGAAGGGAGGTGAAATGAAGATGAATAGAGTTTTTTTTTACAGATATAATTCATAAACTCCAGAGAGCTGCAAGGAAGTATAATGACTGGTATTAAAACAGCCCAAGAACAAAGTACTTGACACAACACCTCTGGACATGGTTGTCATATGGTTTCTTTTTTTTGAACACAAAAGACTGGAAATGGAAAATATAATTTGGTACTCCAAGGAATAAAACTGACAAAACAAAGAACAGTGATGGAAGAAGTACACACAATTTCTACAATATAACACTTGCCAGTTTTGATCTTTTGTATTCAGAGAAGAAACTTTGGTCTTGCCAGATTAAAACAGACAGTCCCCGAGATCACTACCAAAAACAAGCCAGAAATTAATATAATCACATGAGTTGCAAATACAGTATTTTTAAAAGATGAATGGTTGACATATGCCAACTGTGGAAAAGAACTTTTCCAATGCTACCAACAAGAAAACGAGACAGAGATGCCAGAAAATTATGCTGACTAATTTAATGCAGACAAGTCTTATGTTGAAGGAAAACTGCCAGATGTGCAAGCAGAATTTCAGAAAAGAAATTCAAAAAAGTCAATAGGTGAGTTTAGCACAAAACATAACTGGAAAATAATATCTGCTGGCAGATAGGAATAGCCAATCATCTAAGCTTTATACTGTTGGATTTCTACATTCATTAACTAACTACATTTATGACAGAAAAGACACACTGGCAAACAAAATTCCATCACCATTCATGTTCAATCTGAAAAAAGTAAAATGACATAGGTTTTAAGGTTGGTGAAAAGTACATCTGTAAAAGCAGTTAATTAGAAAATCAAACAACAACAGATAGAAAAAAAAAACAAACACAAAGTTTTTAAGAGATGAAAATTATTTTATCCAGCAGGACTTGGCATATGTCCATACTGCCTAAAGTACCAATACTAGGTTTAATAAGCGCAATATTACTGTACTTGATTTGCTATCAAACTCGCTTGACCAAAACCCCATAGAGAATATATAAGCTATTGTCAAGAGGAAGTTGAGAGACACGAGAAACAATAATGCAGACGAGCTGTAGGCTGCTATCAAAGCAACCCAGGAGTCCTAAATATCACAGCAATGCTAGAGGTTGATCAGCCTTTGTAGTAGGCCAACATTTATGAATTGCAAATCTTAAGTTGTTTTCATATATTGTGCAAATTTTCTGTGATAATGACTATTGGGTTTTCATTGGCTGTAAGCTATAATCATCAACTTTAACAGAAATTAACACTTGATTATTCTTGATGAAATAGATCACTCTGTAATGAATTAATGTAATATGCATTTTACTTTTTTATTGCATTACTGAAATAAATAATATTTATTAAGACATTACAATTTATTGAGATGAACCTGTATAAATGTGTACAAACAGAATCTGTTTACATTTATGTATTTTGACCATGCAGTATGATTTTGTTTAATTTTGTTCAATATCTAACACTGACGTTGTTCAAATCCACCAATTATCTCTATACCAAGCTAATTCAAAAGACAAGCAAGAGTACCATACTAGTACAATATGAATTACTCCAGAATGACTTTATATTCCTCTTTTGACTTTTTATTCCTCATATAAGGACATTACATTTCTGGTTCACTGCACCATTCGACCTCATTTTTTTGGCCTCATATGGACACCTAGTGGTCATATGACAACATAACACGCAATTGATTGAACACAAGATGGCGACAATCCCACTAGATAGTTTCTACAGCCAGTCCAGACAAAAATATGGGCCATGTAAAAATACTAATTAAATTTTATCTTCAAAAGCTACTTATTTATGTACAATAACATTAGCACTTTTGTTTATGTATTCTAATGTTTACAGTTTCATTCAAACAGTTTTGTTCTTTGTTAGCCAAAGTTAGTTTGTTAGTTGTTTCTTTATTTTAGACCTACTGTCTCCATACAAGGACATTGTTTTTTTCTTCCAAAAACGGCTTCATGTACAAAGACAAAATTAAATTTTTATGCTTGTAAGGTCCAACTAATCCCAAATAGCTAGACGGAAAAAAAAACCGCACAGGTCTCAGGAGGTTAAAAAGCTTTGTACACTGGAGATGAGATTCTGCAATTAAAAACAGAGAAACCACGGTAGCATTTAATAGCAACATACATACCAACGTATCAACTGAAACAAGTGGTGAGGAAAAGGTAAAAACTTACAACTTACAACATATGACTTCCCTCCCTCTCAACCAACATAGATACATTATGTGAGCTTGGTACAACTATAATAGACTGGGTGGTGTGTCAGTGAGGCAAAGGCAATGCTAACTCCAATGAATATTAGCCATAATTTCTGTAAAATGTATGTATAATGTAAAATATAATTACAAGTAATGTGATAAATCCGATTTTGATAAGCTACTATAGGGGTTGGTTGGTAAATGTATAATCTATATTTAAAACCCAATAGTCCTATATGAGAGTTACATAACTTTATAATTTATAACTTTTTTTTCAAAGGGTTACAATGTGTCTTGCACAAAATATTGCTCCATTATAATTGATGTATTACAGCTAGGTTATTTTGACAACTAATCTAATGTCTTCCGTTTGCTTTAGTGATTTGAAAGAACCATTACAAATTAAAGTCTTTTTTTTAACAAAAGAACAAAATCCATCTAAAGCAGTGCACAGCCAGTTCAGAAAAGCTTGTAATAAGAGATTCTCTTTCTATGGTGCTTAAGTTTCCTGTGGCAGTCAGTTTCCTACACTCCACAGGTGCACAACCAATGTTCGAACCGCATTAACTTATAGCAGCAAAGATGGAAATATCAGTGGGTGAAAGTAAATCGGGATGAGTGCTTATATGAGAAGCTGTCACAGCAGTTGGCAGCATGTTGGTAGAGTCATGACAGTCGCATAGGATAAAATAATTTGCTATTATATCATGTAAAAATGTAGATGCCAGCCAAGCATAGTGGCATTCTGTCATCTGTGTGATGTATAAAGCTTTAACTATTAGTTTTATTGCAGTCCATCAGGCTTTTGTATTAGTGTTTCTACATGTCTGCTGTTTAACAGCCTCAGATTTCGGTAGGTCTATCAAATTATAGCTCAAAATATGACAAAAGCATGTCATTCCATCGGAAGACAAATTATTCAATGCAGAACTTAACATAACTTAAGTGCTAGTTATATAATTATAGCTTTGTGAAACAATTTATGATGTGTTATTATTTAATCAAACTGAGCACATAAATATACTTTTTTTTCGGAACGCACGACTTAATTAATAAAGCAATTACAGCTTCAACTCTAGTTCTCTGGTTATTTTTTTAAGACCAGATTTAAAAAAGAGATTCCTAAATGGGGCGAAATAATAAAAACTAAAACTAACTTTTCTATTATTGTATTATGCAGTGCACCATTTCATTTTTTATTGGTAATTTTGTTTAATGGATTTTGTAGTTAAGTAATTTAAACTAATTAACAATTTCTATTAACACAGGAAGTTTTGAAATCATGACTTTCTCCCTTCACTTTGTAACAAAAGGTTGTTTGATTTTATATTGACAATTAAAAAGTCAGAAAGTGTTGTGTTTATCATTTTAATGTTTGACTTTTGTTGTGCAGGGTGCAGTAGGCTAACCAGTAACATATAGCCGCCTGAAAACACAGGTCATTTTACCTACTAGCACTGAAAACAAAAGATCTGAATGCAAGACAGAACTATAATAATAATTGGTAATCTTTTTCCACTCAAATTTATTGTTGCTATAGTTAGTAGTGTTCTGTACCATTATGAGAAAGGATGTAAAGGGTTTATGTCTTTAGGTTTTGTTAAGTAGGAATTGTATGAAATGTATCGAAAGTGATATGGAAATGGGTCATGTCTTTATCTTTATATTTGTGTTTGTGTTGTTGATTAGGAATTACATCAGATATACTGTATGGTGCAGAATAATTTTCTATAGGCAGAAATAGATTGCTATCTAAAAAAAATATATAGTTTTTAAACTGCTGAGGTGAAATGTGGGAATATATGCATTTGACAATGTCTAGCATCACGGGGATACATAAAATGCATGGCTAAAGAAGGTCCATGACCCAGGAAGAGCTAAATGTCGGTTACATTGTAAATCTTTTGACATAAAATATGGAAGAGACAGTTTTGAATAGCCATGCTATGGGTATTAAGCACCAGGCGATCATGACTGCTCATGAAGCAAGCAATGTGAGTGCTTTGACACAGACGACTAATAGCAGTACCATCTCTTCCATAAGACAGGGAACGTTTGCTGTAACAAAATTTAAGTGCTATCAGCAGAGACTTTATGGTTGCTAAAGGTGACTAATTCTCACTATTCTACAAGTCGTGTGAGGGGAAACACTAGCTATTCCAGTCCATGTTCTTCAAAAGTGAAATAGCAAAAATATTCAGTGAGTATTCAGTGAGAAATAGCAATAGTATTAGAACAGATACATTTTTAAAAGATTATAGTGAATTCAACTCAATATTTAGTTGCAAGCCCTTTGCTTGCAAGAACTACAACAATCATGTGACCCACTGACATCATTAACCTTTTTTGTTTGAGAGAGTTACTCCTTTTTAGTAAGTAAAATGTTCTATAGCAGGGGTCACCAACGTGGTGCCCGCTATTATTTTTTAAATCACACTTGCATTAGTTTAAATTAGAAAATTACAATCTATGTAATATATTGTAGCGATCACTTAATGTTATGGGTTATGTGTTTATTTAATGGTGCTCTGTTCATATGTTATAGTTATTCTGCTTCGTGGGGGGCTAAGAGGGGAGGGACGAGCCTGGTGCAGGTGTGTAGTGAGCGAGAGAGTTGTTGGAAGTAAATCGTGTGTGTGTGTGCGTGTGTGTGCTCCGATGTTTCCTGGCGATGCTACGAGGAAAATGATGGTGGAAATGTAACCGCGAGTTATCCGAAGGTGTTAATAAAACAGGACTTCTGTTTACATCCGTCTTATCCTTTCCGCGCGACCCACGGACGTTACAAAATATAATTATTAGTTAGTTATTAATAGTATTAATTTATTATTTAATTAATTTATTTTCATTATTATTTAATTAATTTTCTTTCATTATTATTTAATTAATTTACTTTTATTATTATTTAATTAATTTCACAAGTGTGTATCAAACTGGTCGCCCTTCGCATTAGTTGGTACCCCAAAAGTAGCACTCAGTTTCAAAAAGGTTGGTGACCCCTGTTCTATAGTGTTTAAGTCTGGAAATTAAGCCAGTCTAAAGGCTAAAACATCCAAACTTTTGCCCCCAATAAACTCATTTATAGTTTAGTATGTCCTTGGCTGTGGCATGATGAGAAATCTCTCAATCAGATTGGGTTCATCTTTCTTTAAATAAACAGACAAAATGTTTCTGTAGATTTCTGTAGTTAGTTACAATGCTGCCTTTATGTTTGACATTATAAAATAAAATTAATGAGCCTTTCAGAAGAAGCTAAGCAAGTCCAAGCCATGACATCCTACTGTACTTTAAATAATGATTAGATATGTTTTGAATCAGGAACAGAACTTCTCCGATCTTTCTCCAAATTTACCCTTTCCACTACATTGGTAAATGGTAATATTGGTCTCATCATCCATATAACATGGTCCAGAATTACATTTCTCTGTACATCTTAACACTTTCTGCTTTCCATCTTCTGGTGAAGCCTCTGTACTTTTCTTCATGAAGACTCTTGTGAACAGTATACTGTGATACCTTCACTCTTGCTTCTGGAGGTTGTAGCTAATTACTTGTTACTTAGTATACCAGTAATAATGTTCTTTTTAAGAACAGTTCAAATGGTCATACTACATGGCTAATATTTATGCTATGGCTGTGATTGATCTTATTTTGAAATTAACATTTGCTTGTTTTTCGCATATCTGCACAGGTAAAAAATAAACCTGAAACAGAGCATAGACAGTCAGTGCTGTTATTTGTCTGAGTCATGAAAAGGAAACATCTGGGTAACAAAAACACCTGAAAGTCACATATTCCAATACTTTTCTTCTAGCCAGCAAAATGGGTGGGTTCAGATAAAAGTTCTCCTAAACTGTGTATCAGATCCAGATGAAAGTTTCAGAAAAATAAAAGTTTTAAGAAATGTTGATCTTTTATCTAATATGCATCTCCAATGCCAAACTCAAACGCTTTCAGTCTACATCAGAAATAAATGTATTGGCCTCACTGATTCAATACAGTTAGAGGGAACTGTAGTCATGGAAACTTGCCACAAAGTCATGGAAATGTGTTGTATAAAATGTGCTTTTCTGTGACAAATCTTCTGTAATTTACACAATATTTGTTCAGAATATTGCCCGAAAAGAAAAAAAAAAGGATACTATATAAAAAGATGTGTTAATTAACTATACTATGCAAACTTGTTAAATAAAACATTGTAATATTGTGGTTAAGTAAACAAACAGCTTTTTTTTTTCAAACTGAGACATGTCAACAAAAGCATAGTGATGATTAAAACTGCATTGTATTGTGATAATATCTTGTGATAGCGATTGTGATATGAGTTAAATATATATTATTTAAGGCAATATTTTAGGCAATATTTGACATGTTCAATAAAAATGGGAAACTACATTAAAATGAAAGAGAGTGCTTTTGGACTGAAATGTCATATAAAACTTAGGTAACCTACATATATAACTATATAATACTTAGGACACTTACAAAATACAATGCATTTTCTATCCATACCTTATGCGAATACTCTAGTTTAATAATGATAAATTTGTAGAGACTTAAATTATGAGTGTAGGGGACAACCGGTTATGAGGTACTGCTGTACATGGCAGCTTTTACAGCCAAAATGCTCTATATGGGACAGGGCTCTGAATTTCTTTTTGTATAATCAAATGAAACATTTGTAATTTAGTTGAATAAAGTGTTTACTCTTTTTCAAATAATTAATGCTTTCCAAGAATAAGTTCACTGCTGTAATTTATCGGTTAATCAGGGCGTGCAAGATGCTGGCTGTCCTAAAAGCCATTGTGAAGGATTAAGGATCACCTGTGTAGAGCATAAACAGCAGTGTTATTCAATATTTAATGCATTTAAATCAAGTCATTCAGGAGTTTGGAATTTACTTACCCTGCCTTTGATGACATATTTTTCATAAATAACTTCATTTTGCAAATAGCACTGAGAAGGTGCCGTGTCTGAAGCCTAACCCACTGATGAAGAATATGATATTGCTCTAACGTCTCACACAATGGGCACATGGAATAGGAAATTTAATTAAAAGAGCTTAATGCTCTTTTTTATTAGGCCTGGAGGCTATCTTTCCCCTTTCGCCTTTGCATATTCATGATTTCTTTCACCGCTACTCAGAGGACTTCAGAAAAGAACAACAGACGGCAGAAGTGCAAGTGGGAGCGCAGCCTACTTTGCCATCTACAAAGCTTAGCATGGAGGTGCTGATCACAACTGACAACAAATAAAGCACAAGATAAACAGAAATAGGATGCCTTAGCACAGGAGTGCTTCAAAATTTATTTGGCACAGCTGCTCTCACTGTTAATAAATCTCTAGAAAAAGAATCATGGCACACGGCACCTGGCATAAACAGTAATTTTTTTGTCGTTTTTTACGCCCATTGAGATTTCTGATCATCTTTAAAGATGAATATTAACTGTTCCTGTTTATTAATTAAATAATAAATAACACAATACAAAACTGGGTCTCAAATTTACATTTTCAGATATCAATTCAATTATTTTTTTTGTTTTTTATTTCAATAAAAATACAATTACAACAGAACACCATTTTCAGCAATTGAGGGTTAAGGCCCTTGATCAGGGGCCCAACGTGGCAACTTTATTGAAGTGGGGCTTGAACCGTGCTCAGCCAAGTATCTAAACCATAAACTGTGCCTATTGCTATATATATATGCTCAAAAACAAGTATATGCACACTCAGAAAGAAGCTGCTTTCGGTTTCATTGTATATGTGTAAAGTGACTATAAAAACAATCTATTCTATGTTTGTTAAAATTTTGACGGTCACTGTAAAAAGGATTTTATTTTATTTAACTATAATGGACTATGTAGGCTTGTCTTGCATTACCACAGCTTTATGATTCTTAGACCTTTTTGACAGTATGGTTTCCAGTATACCTGTCATAAAACTAAAGCATCATTACCCAGAAGGAAAATAATTGTCAAGCATAGCGGTACTGCATTGGATGGGGCGTGCAATGCTGCTTCAAATCCTGGGAGACTTGCCATAATTGACAGAATCATGAATTATGTTCTTTACCAGAAAATATCTGTTCATTTTATACTAGATGATCCTGAAAACGAAAATCTGTTCATCTGTCAAGACAACAATCGAAAACACAAGATCAGTTCTGAATGACTTAATCAAACTCAACTAAAATCATATTGCTATGCTTTGTTAGGAGCTTACATGAATAGTAATTTTTTTTTATTTAAATTGAGATGGTCCTTCTTTCTTCTGCCAAAACAGCCCTGCAACTGCAATCTACTGCATATCTGATACTTTTCCATTAAATCCACCATTAAACTTACCAGCAATTAATCACATGATCATTTTTGATCGATACTGATCACTGAATAATGTGAACACCTTCAAGCTGCAATTTTAGGAACACTGATCCAGTCAATTGAACATCATAATTGGCCCTTTTCAAACTCACTTAAATAATATCAGATTTCACTTTATTGTCAATACCCAAATGCAAGGCAAATGAGTGCAGTCAATTTCTTATTGTTTTAACATATAAACTTCAAGTATTTAATGTTCTTGCTGCCTAATGTATCCCACCCATTGCCATGTGCCAATAACCAGTTATTCACTTTACCTGTACAAAATGTTGTTGCATGACATTTGCCAATGCGAACTGAAATGTCAAGTATCCAGAAATCCAAGACAAATCAATAATAAGTGTCACTAATATGCATTTATATTAGATTGTTAATTTTGCCCCTATCCTGTTTAATTCGTTGAAGAAATTAAAATGTAGTCCCAATCCTGATTAGATGACAGTTTATTCAAATGTATGTGTGTTATAATAACTTTGTCCCATCAAGTTAATCTTATTAACATAATTGAAAATATACCTATTGGAGAGGAATGTCAGGTAGACGTGGTTCTAATGGATTCTAATAACTTTGCTGAATTCATTTGTGATCACGACAGTCTTACTCCAGGATGTGCAAAGGTCACAGGATGTCATCAAGAATGTCTGTGACAGTTAATTCTAGTATGAATTAATCATAAAATTTGCTCTTTCTAGGCTGGCTAAATCAGAGGATAAAAAATTTGATTCACTTCTGGTATTTGATATCTCAGTCCTTACCTCAAATTTACAATTTAAACTAACTGTCATACTATTATGCTCATTAGGTATTTATTCTTAAGGTGTAAATAGCATTGATCTGCAGAATGATGAATGAGCTAAATTATTTATTTCATAAATCATAACCTACCATTTCTACTCATGTCAAACTTTCTACTTTTAATTGTCGATTTCAACTGCTTATGTAAATAGACAGTTATGTTTAGAACTTAGCAAACTTTTATCCATAACAAAAAGCAAGATGGATAAACTCCAGCATACAAAATTCTGTCTCCAATGCCATTTGGTATAAAATCACAACGCAAATATTGTGTTGAAATGTCTAAACCTGGATTAAACCAATTAAATTCAGGTATTGCATATTTTTCCTTACGGTGTGATTAATTGCACCATTTGTTCACAAAATAATACTGATCTGTGTTTAATTGGAGATTAGACTCACCTGTTTCCACCATGTGAGTGCTCACATGGTTTTAATTAATTGATGAACGTTACTTTGATGCTTAAAGGCCTGTTCTGTTTTGTTTCTTATTCACAAAGGCAAAGACAAGAATAAGACAGAAATATTTTATTATTAAAAACAAGCATTTTAAATGGTACAAGGCAATCTCACAGACAAAAATACACTGGCTATTAGAAAAACTACTACTCATGAAAGAAACAAAAGACTTCCAGGAGCTGTTGAAATATGAAAACTGATGAGAAAATGCTAAGATAGACAACTACGTATTATACTTTTAAAAGAGTTTTGTAGTTTTATTTTTTATTTTATTATTTAATCATTTATTTTATTATCTGACTCTTACATCCTATTACACATTACACCTGAAATCCATAACAGCTAGCAAGCTAGCAAAGTAAAAATTTCATTGGAGCTTTAAATGCAGCAAAATGTTAAATCTTGCATAGATGATTTGAATCATGGCAAATTAAAGAAAGTACAAAATACAAAACATGTTCACACTGAACTGGACTGAACTGGAGACAGTCTTTTCTATTTACATGCAAAATGGTGATGCGTCACTGCTCCTTTGCACACCCTTGAAGTGCTTCTGTTATGTCTTATGTAGTTTATTTGATGTGCTTATGCTAAAGGGCTTTTTGTTCGAACCTATGAAATATCATAATGTGTTTTTTTGTACCTAACTTCCCTGTGATTTGTGTTACTTTTCTCCTAACAATAGACAGCATGTGAAATTTGCAGCGACCTCTCTACCTGCAGGAGAGGAACAAAATTTGGGTCTTGTACATATACAGATTTGACAATAAAGCATCTTGAATGTTGAATTGAAAGATAAATTATTTTTAGAACAAACAATTTGACAGTTAATGGATTTCCACAGTCCAGACATTCAATGATGATAATTGGAGATACTGAAATTTAGTGTGCAGATTAAGTACAAAGGAGCAGATTGTTTGATTTGTTAATTCTTCTTGTGTGACATTCAAATGTCTTTCTATTTATTATGATGTGTTTTTTAAATGTTTGCCAGCTTCTCTGCAGTAAATCCTCTTGGTTTTGGTTCAGACTGTTTTTTCTGGTATATGAAACAAGACCATATTTGCCAATATTTCAAAGCTCTGCTAGCATTGTTGTGTGCATTACATTTTTTGGCCATTTGTTCTAATCTCATCAAATCTAGGTCAGTGGTTTTCAACCAGGTGGCAGAGCCCACCTACACTGCATATAATTAATTGGAGTAAAAATTATCACACTTATTGGAATGATCAATGGTCTAATTGGAAACCAGAGATTACATTTTACACTTACTGTCTGCAACGATAAAAAATTGATTTGCCACAATGAAGGTGAATAGGTATATAAATGACAAACATGAAGATTCACTTTTTGAACTCAAGGCTTCCACCAGTAGTTCACTTAAATCATTCAAAATCAGTACAGATCAAGATATTTACTTACAACATATCTTACAATTAATCTTTTCTGGAAGCATGAGGATATATATAACCCCTGTCAAAAGGTGCGAGGAAAAACTGTAATTAAATAAACCAACTTGAAAGGTCTTAAGGAAACATACTTTTGAGAACTAATTATCTATGCCCCTTTCCAAAAAGGGGTCTCTGTTAAATCTGTTGGTATCTTCTTTGTTATATTTATAGATTTTGTTTCGTTCCACTCTTGCTGTGTGCTTGCTCATTAAAGTTTTCTTAGTTCTATATTGGCTTGGATTTTTGTCAAATTATACATATATTAGAAACCAATTCAAATTTAAATTTTCTACTTTTACCCACTCCAGAATACAACTGTAAAGATGGCAATGCCTTACATTTTAAATTGATGATCTCTAAATTGCTGTCTCTTTGTGATCTTGTTATTGAGCCCTCTCCTAAGCCAAAGCAGGGACAACACTGCTTCCCTAATTCCTACACAGCTAATGAGCTTTAACTGGAGAGATTTAAGAATGTCATTTTAAAAAAGTTTTCAATCTCACAACAAGCTTTATGCAAAAGTCTGCATTTTCAGCCTTCTTAAATAACCTGAACTTGTAATAATTTTTATTACTGATAAATACACATATAAAGTCATTTTTTGTTTGTGACCTCCTTTGATATTAGTAACTTTTCTATCTGGAAGTTATCTTAAATATTGGTACCTTGTGTTCTGTATTTTAGGTCATCATATTCTTTGTCTGTGATCCTATACTGCCTTCCCCATTATATTCTGATCTGGGCCCGTATTTATCAAACTTCTTAGAGTGGAATTTTGGACTTAAGTGCTGAAAAATTCTTAGATTTGTTCCTAATCTCAGACTTAAGTGTAAGTGCAAGTTATCAAAACTCTTAAGTCTAAGAATCACTCTTACTCTCCCGAAAA
>JAOUQU010000036.1:1784166-1796014 GCA_028566735.1 Ammoglanis amapaensis | reverse complement strand
AATCCAAATATGACCGTCATTGTTGCGTCATAACATGTTATGTTGTGCGCTAAATTTGAAGTTTCTGTTACAACTGAAAATGTATCGGTCGTGCAAATAAGCCACACCCCAGTTTTTTATGTTCGAAATTTTGGAAAAAAGTGCGGCTTATACTCTGGCCAATACGGTAAGTGTTAAGAATAAAAAGAGAATCTACAATGCCCTCTATAATTTTTGGTGTTTTCGGTTTGTATTAAATTCTTTTTTTAAATAATTTGAGGCAACAATTTTAAAAAAGAAAAAAAATCCTAAGCTTTAATTCAATTGCTTTTATTTTGTGGGGGGAAATCACACAATATGAAATAAATCTTGTAAATGAAATCTTGTGCAATACAATTATTGGCACAGCTGGTTTTAGTACTTTATAGAATCTTATTTGCCAACAATACAGCACTTAATCTCTTTCTTATAACTCTTCAGAAGATTTGAGAATGCAGAAATGGGGATCTTCAACCATTCTTTTTTGCACAATCTCTCTAAATCGTCTCTTGAGCTCACTCCACCTGCTTTCTATTGGGTTAAGGTCTGGGGACTGCGACGGGAAGAACTTGTTTTTGTGTGTTGTGAATCATTTTTGAGTAGATTGGGCTAGATGTTTAGGGTTATTATCTTGCTGAAAGACCCAGTGATGATCCATCTTCAAAATGTTATGATATTGCCTCTGTGTTCTGCCATATTTATACCCCAGGGAAACAGGTGAAAAGATGAACTACTAATTAAAAGTTCCTAGATACTTTGATTCACATTATAAACTACACTTAAAATTATGGAAAGTGTTCAAATACATTTATTTCCAAGACATTGTTAAGGGTTCCATGAATTGTGGAACAGTTCATTTTTATTCCCTTGAGCTGAAAGTTCCTTTTTTCAAGATTCTTCAGAGTAAGATTATGTTTCTGCAATAAAAACCTAATTTATTTTAAGGCTTTTAATACATTTTTATACATCCAGGTATGCCAATAGCTATGTAGAGCACTGTATGTACTTACAACAAAACAAGGCGAACATTCTATTTGTTTTGTTTAAATGCATTGATTCTTTACAGTAAAAGGATTTCATACAGTTTCCTTTTGAGCAAACATTTCACAAATGGCTTAATTACAGATTTATATTGTAGGATGGAATGTTTTGCCTTTTTATTTAAGTACACATTTCTTACTTATATATAAATGGACACATTTCTTACTTATATATAAATGGACACATTTCTTACTTATAAAAAGATGTGTTGAGAATAAACTCAGATTTATAAAAAAATACCACAAATAAAGTATTTTTAATGTATATGTTACACTGATGAAAATGATGGGCCGAGTCAAATCCCGTGCAACACATTTATTCTGCAAAAATACAGATAATCTTAGCTACAGGTGCACTAGATATGATGTCTGCGCAAACTGACTTGAGTCAGTGATAATCGCATTATGCACCAAGAGCTCCCCTGCTGGTGAGACTAGTCCCTCACAGAAAATTTCAAAATCACAGTGGTATCAATTGTACTCATTAAATGGGGGCTACTTATTTACTCAGTACTATATCACAGTGCCACATATATTTTACTGACGAATTGCGATTTTTATGTAAATAGTATGTAAAATAAAATGGTGATTATTAAGTGATTTGAGCACTGAGGTTGATGTGGGTAGGTATCAAGGTAGCACAACCAACATATGTCCCATTCAAAATGTGTGCAGGCGTTCTAGGCCCCAAGGCAAAAGAAAATGTAAATTTGACCCTCAGGCATGGCTTTACACTGCTCTTTACACTACTGTGTGTGTAGACATGCTCTAATGAAGTGCAAACCGAGTCGGTCTCAGCTTAATACCTTCATTTTAGTTCAGACCCTATAAAAGAGTGATGCTTTTAGAGCAGTCATTTATTCTTACCAACTGCAAGACAACAGATTGTGTTCCATTCTGTCATCCTACAGTCCAATTTTGAAGACATTTTTGAAATAAATTGGCTGTGAAAGCTTGTCTCTAATCTAGTTATTTATCTGTTTTGATAGCTTAGTAAGCCAGATAGCTTCATTTTATAATGAAGAAGCTACGAGGGGCACGACCAAACCAGAACCTTTATTTTGGCAATTATGAATGCAAAACTGAATGTTTAAGCTCAAATGATACATAATGTACAGTAAGTCTTACGCACAATATATGCAGTGATTATTAGTGCTGTAGAGGTGACTACAAATAATTAATTAAATAAATGTAGTTTGGGTTGCTTATTAAATATCTGCAAATGTGTTTTTGTATATACTTCAAATGTGACATGATGCAACATGAAGTAGTTATCAATTATAGTTATAAGTTTTAGGTGAGATGGACGATTCACAGAAACCATCCACAGGAAACTTAAACAGACACAAGGAGGACATGCAAACATTCAAACTTCAGACTTCTTGCTGTCAGGCCCATTAACACAAACATGTGTATTGTATTATCAAGGTCATGTGCACATCTATTATTAAAATGTCACTATCAAATGTGAACATAAAAGCATTTTATTTAGTCGACTGTTTTAAAATGTTAGTTTTTTAATTGAAACTAATAATAATAATGTTCTTGTGGATTTACAATGTGTCCATGTGGGTTTACTCCAGGGTACTCCAGGGTATGCAGTTAAGGTAAACTGAAGAGACCAAATTGTCCATGACTGTGTTTGAGATGACTTGTGTATCGTTTGAAAGTTGTGTGTTGGATGAATGTTTCCTGTCATAGATCTGACCTAGAGTTTAAAACATGACTTAAAAATGCTAAATAACTAATGAATATGATACGTTTTATTTATAACACTTTGAATAAGTGCAACAGTGAAAATTTAGCCTTTAATTCAGTGTGTCAAACTGAATTGAATTCCCTTCTCTTCTTTTTAGTTTCCACAAGGCAATCGGGCTGTTGTGGTGGCTGAAGCTATTTCAGTGGCAGCTAGATATGATGGAAATTCAATTTAACTTTTATGCTGAACATCATATATATTTTTTCACATTAAGTGATACCATTGTATCAGAGGTGATTCTAAAGCTATTTATTTATTTATTTTCTGGAGACTGTAGTGCAATGTAAGCAGTATTCAGCAGCTGGATTAATAGTCAGCCAGGCTACGCTTTTTTTTCCCTAAATGTGGGAATCAGCAGCCTACATAAAAATCCATCCCCCTCACTGCTGTTTATTCCTAATACAATCATACCACCTATAATCAATCATCACAGGCAGTTCGTCTGTAAATACTTACTGTGGTTTTCATTTAGGAAGTGATTTATATTCAGTGTGTCACCGGGTCTGAATCTAAGAGCTAGTTTTAGCCATCATTTTGAATTATTAAATGTATAAATTCACTCTTGAGCCACATAATAATGACCACCAGCTAACATCCACTGAGATCACTGTATTGAGCATGAACATGGAATGTCTCATAAAGTTCTGATAGTTTGTTGCATCTATCTGGAGCCATCCTGACTGCAGATAACCCACAGCTACTAAAGAGATGTGGTGAAGGATTAAAAGAACTATCATGATCAACATGATCAACACTGTCCCATAATTCCTTAATGTAGTTGGTATTTGTGTTTTTTACACACAGAGCATTCACTACATTTACCCCAACATCCGTGCAGTTAAACACAAATTTACACACACTAATGAACACAATTCAGGGAGGCAACAGTGAGCATGCATGCCCAGCCCTAACCACAGTACCCAGGGAGCAGTAAGGGTGTTTGGTGCCTTGCTCGAGAGCACTTCAGTCATGACCTGTTGACTCTCTGAATTGAACCGCCAGGTCATGGCTGCCCTTAAAAACGTCATGCTAGCAGGTACTTGAAAGTTTTGGTAATGCTCTTCCAACCAGTGTGGGATATTTCTAGTCATGTGACATGTTGCACTGTCCTGCTGGACGATCTTATTGTTGTCAATCAGCATGTGTTAGGATACATGATATGCAAGAATGGATTCCTACCCAAAATGGTATTATTAACATATTTTACAAAATGTGGCTTCCTTTATAGGTTAATATGGAGAGTATGGCAGTGTGCCCCCTACGTGCCACATTTGCAATGCAATATAATGAGCAACGACTAATAATAAAGTCAGGATAATTTAAACTACAACACTTAAAAATACAAAGCAAATTAAAGTCAATATGCCTAATATGACTGTATAGTGTCTGTATGTAGAGTGTGTTTGTCTGTAGAGTGCGTTTTTAAACAAACATATCATATGCATAAACATAGCATTTTATAATCTGATACGGTTGAGTCATCACGTCCTATCATATTTATCAAGCATTAATATTCCACACTTCTCTCCGGGATTTATGATTCTACATGCAGTCTACATGCATGCTTTCAAGATAAGATAATCCTTTATTAGTCCCACAGTGGGGAAATTACGTTGTTATAACAGCAAAGGGATGGCAAGTCATTCAGTATAAGTATGTATAAGTAAGTATAAATAAATAAAAACAAAAATTTGCCTTTTTACAGTAAACTAAAACAAAAAATAGATAATTGTCAATAGATCATCTAAATAAATAGTTTACTGCATTACGCATTCAGACTATTAAACATTTTTAGTTTCTGATGTAAAACGCACAATTTCTATTATAATGTAATTGATTATAATACATCATAAGTGCTATATTTTGTAATTGTAATTAAAAGAAGTTGCATGTGATTCGTATGTAGTAGTATTGTAGTGCAATTATTGTGGATTTTGTTTGCTTTAAAATTCAAATGATCTTTGTAACAAGCGACATTTCTCAAACAAAAGGTTCCGTCACATTTGCCAAATCATTACTATGGCATGACAGGAGGTGGCGTTATTTTTTGACAACACTATAGGTATGACAGTAAATTTACATCAACATGTGAAGTATTCAGGGATTGTATAAACTTAGCATTAATTAGACAGTTTGCATATCTTATGCTACTGTTCAAGGGGCATGCAGACCAGGTGTCAGATGTTGAATATTATTTGCAAACTGAAAACAAATACACTATATACTTAGCCTGTTCGCTAGCCTGTTTATCTGCTCCTCTGTGGTTACCTTAAGTATCTGTTTTCCCAGTGTTCTCATTGGGTTTATTTTTTCTGCTTTACTACATACTTTAGCTATGCTTTGCAGAAAACACTGAATATGTTGCTACTTATTCATGGTAAAAAAAAATATATACAATAATAATTTTCTAGGTAAACATTAATTATATTTCATGTATTTACTCGGTAAGCTATTAGTGAGACTGCATACATATAGCAAAGTTGCTGACTCACATGAGCTTGAATTTTCTAATTGTTTTTTCACTATCCGGTTCTGGACAGAAATGACAGCAAAAGTGCTGAATATTCCACTGGAAAATTTTCATCATAAAGCATTAATCATCACTTTGTTAGTTCAGTAGCTGAGCGAAATACAAACTGGTTGGCACGCTTTAAGGAACTGACCTTACCTGACCTTATAAATCTGGTGGGTGTGGAATCTGATGTGCTGTGATGGTTTGGCGGTTGCCGTACCATCTCGTCTCATCCCACATTTCAGGAAAAAGGCACCAAAAGTTGTGACTCAGAAAAAAATAATGTACACAGCACGGCCTCAGTAAATTGGCACATGACCATGACTATTTTAATCTATCCAGTCGAAAACTGTGAACAATAATTTGGAGAGTCGTCTTTTATTACATGATTATTAATTATTGCTTGATCCTGATTGCTTAGCTATAGCTGTTGGTGAAACGCCAATATCCACCAATTAGGAAGGATATGGACCTCTTGTAAATGTATAAAAATGCATAAAAACACCTTTATACCGATTTCCCAGCCTTACATATATGAATGATGTGTACAATTTCCACAAGGTCTTATTCATCTTCATAAATGAAAGCTCACTGTAGTGAGTCTAATAGCATATTGCTTCATGATAGGACCACTAACCTCCCTGATGAGGTGCAACAGTCATGCTGCAGGGCGCTCCTTTTCTCAAACTAACATATTGTGCCTCTCAAGCCATGCTTGCAGGTCATTTTTGGGAGCACAATGGCAACGAACTAGAGCTGAAGTACCGTTGCTCGGTGCAATTATGCTCTCTGATTATTCCCTCTTTTTTCTGGACACACTGTTGAGCACATGAGGTGCAATTTCAAAAAACCTACGAGGGAATAGTCTGCCATTATCTTTAATGTTCCATAAAAAAGCCACCTGTCTTCTCATCGCTGTATCTACGTATGGAATAGGAAGCTCTGGCCAAGCTACAGAGAGCCGTTTTCATGTACAGACTGCCATCCCTCTTGGCGTGCGACCTTATTCCCTGTGACATTTTACACCATTATTTCCTGGATGTGGCATGAGGGAGTGCCGTTTCATGTTGCGCTGTAGCTATGTTTCAGCACTTTATGTACAGGGGAAAGGGTTACTCACCCTAGGTTAAAATGACTATGTCTATCCAGGAGGTGATGGTAATTTAATTTCCCTTACATGAAGGGCTACAGGTTAAATGTTTTTTTTTCTGATGGGCATCACAATGAGGCAAGATGAATGCATTCTGAAAAATGGCACAGAAGACATCTTGATGATGCTGTCATCGTTTTGATGAGCTAAACTGATATGAATAGCATAATTGATCATAAAAAATCGTTGATGGAAACCAAAATCAGTGACCTGAGGACAGAGTTTTAAATTGCTCTATAAATGAAAGCAAAAAATTAAACCACATGCTGATCCGGTTTGCCGAAATTTTATCACAGCAACTCACAATGCGACTACTGTGTATGGCTCCCAGATGTATAATCACAGCCCTGTATTAAAACGTATGTGCATGCTTCTGGTGAAATGGAGGACAATCTCTTGTCGGGTCATCTTCCCAGACATTGGTAGGCTTCTAAACTTTTTGTGTTTGGCACTACCTGTCAGAAGTTCTTATTTGGTTTTGGGTGTGGTGAGTATGAGGGTAAAGTTCATAACATCAATGCCTTATAGGTAAGTAATGATACACTCTACCATGATGCAATAGGATTCACAGTAATGAGTTCAAGTATATTGAAGATCAATTATTTACACTAATATAATACTGTATTTATGATTTCTTTTTATTCATCTAAACAGTAAATATCTTAAGCTGCATGTGAAAAATCCTGTAACAGGCAACCAGGTTTATGGTGCCGACGCATCAACCAGGCAAGGTGTATAGCACCAGTATTTTCTGCTGTTTGAAATGAACATTGATGCAGTGATTGAGTAGAATCGGGTAGTTACTCTCTTGTGGTGCTTTGCTACATCCATCGTCTCTTCTTCTGGTGAGGCACATGGAAGTGGCATCCTGAAAGAGCATGACATGATCTGTGCAAGTTAAACGAGCTGCAGGTTCCACCTCGTACTAGTCACCTAGTAGTGACAAAACAACCATAAAACCTGAAACTAGGAAATAAAACAGCCAGAGAGAATAGAAAGTAATTGACTGTGACCACCACCTGCTAAACAACTCCTTGTACCAGGGTGGGGTAACTGTCATCTCTCCAGTGCACCTGATGTCACTTTCATTTGTAACCAAGTGTTAATTATTACATTCAAGATTGTGTTATTAAAATGGATGTAATTTTAATTATGATGGTCAGAAGGATTTTTAAATGCTGGATGCAATGATTGCATATTCTTTTATATTTTTAATGAGTTTAAATAATTATCCTTCGCTTTTCTTTTTGTGATGCAACACTGATTTTAAAGCTGGAAATACTGTAAAATGATTAAAAACAAAAAGCCAGGGTAGTCTGCTGAAGTCTTTGTGCAAATTATGTATCCAGCATTATGCAACAATACCTTTAAATATAGTTAGTGGGTCATATGTCACAATCGCACTACAGTATGTGTGTCTGTCTGTTGGTCTACCTATCTGGAAATCCATCCATCCATCTTTTTATCCTCTCACATACTTATATTATTTATTTATTTACCTGCATTTTACCCACCCATATTTATAACCTGTTCATAGCTTGTACATTCATAACTGTATATACTCACAGTAGTTATAACCTGCCATAGTCTATATTTTTCAGAACGGTATACACTCATGTTTAGTTAAACTTGTAAATATTATATACTGTATAATAACCGGTTCATAGTCAGTATAAGCATAACTGTATATAGTAGTATTTAGTCATAGCTTACCATAACTCACTGCACATTGTAATATAATATTATATCTTTAGCACTTCTGGATGGATGCAAACTACATTTCGTTGCTTTGTACTTGTACGTGCAATGACAATAAAGTTGAATTCTATTCTATTCTATACTGTTGCAGCAAAGCTAAAAAGTTTACAGAAACTAGGAGCTATACTGCAAACACCAGACAACTGTAAATTATTATTTCTTCTCCAACATAAGCTAATAATGGCACTATGCAATACTATGCCACTATCCCACACCAACAGTGATTGTGATTTATAAATTAATGGTACCTGTTTCCATCACTATATGTAGGTCAGTGTAGCCTAGTGGGTAGAGCGTTGGACTAGGAAGGTTGGGGGTTCAAATCCAGGCTCTGATACACTCCCACTGTTGGGTCCTTGAGCAAGACCCCTAACCCTGTCTGCTCCAGGGGCCTGCGCTCTGACCCCAATTTTCAGATAAGTTGTGATATGCGAAGAGAAACATTTTATTGTACTGTACATCTGCATATGTATAATGACAAAAATAATTTAAGAAGAATAATTTATTTTTTGATTTATTAAGTCATACAGTATCAGATGGAATAGGGTGTATACATTTTTGTTTCTTTTGATGTTAATTCATTTTAAAGGAATTTAGTTTTTTATTGTGTTAAATTTTTTATAATTCGTATGTATTTTTTCAACATATTTTCATTTACGGATTAATCTGTATTAGGAAATAGTCTTAGCCAAAACATGGCGCTTTTCTTTAAAAAAAAATTTTTTTTAAGAAAAAACAAGGTTTGTAAAATTAACCCATATAAGTAATGTGACCTTAGGCATGAGGGAACGCTGATATTTAAGATCCAAGAACCATATAACTCAGCTGACTTACACTTTGAACACATTTGCATAATATGCAAATCACTGAGACTAGTCTCTGTGTTTTTACCCCACATACACAAAGTCTATAATATGTGAATGAAGCTTAAGACACATGCTGCTATAATGCTAATATTAACTATAACAATCAATAAACTTAAAATGTACAATACAAATGAATTTTACTTGATTTGACTCAGGAAGAGTGGCCTGATAATGTCATGTATACCATATAGTTTTGTCCACTGGTAATACAATACCATCATGTTTTCATTAATTGTGGCTCCTATAAGCTACAGGCATCACAGAAGTGACATAGACACAAGAACTTATTTAAAGGCAGAATACATTCCACACTATCTGCTTCCATGTTATCTTTACTTACTATAATTTATTCATGGTGATTATAAATGTTCCAATATTATGTCCAACTGTGTTTTAATTATTCTAGGTTTACACCAGGCATGGAAAGTCAACAACATGTAAGACTTTCAGTAAGTTACTTGTTCATTAAATTGAAGTAAATTGATGTTTTGTTACTGTGGCTCATCATGGTGTGTTGTTGGTGCACGTTTTTTTGGTTGTAAGCATGTGTGTGGTACCTTGAGATTGAAATCATTTTTCAAGTCAGCAGTTATAAAATGTTTAAAACTGAGTTTTGCAACTGTGTGCAAACATAATTTGTAATATATATTTAATATAGCACTAGATCTGGCATGTAGTCATGTTTGTCAGATAAACTTTTCTAAATATAAACTATGTCATAAACAGGAATGTTTATTAACAAAAACAGTAAGTTTTATAATCTTTACTTACAGTAATTCTTTACTTTTCATAAAATTGTGAGAAAAGCATGTTAAATATTTGAAAACGTGTCTATAATGTTTAGCTATAAAATTTGTTTATTTGTAGTCAAGGAAAATATTGTAATTATTGTGTCTCTTCTTTATGAGACACAATCATCCTTTCATCCCCCTGTGGCCAATTTTGTGAGATTCAAACAAGTTTAAACATTCTGCAGAAATATTCTGTTGCACATTAGACAGCTGCATCAACTGTTTCCATGTTTACTACGTATTTTCCATCTAGCTATTTAGAAACAGCAAATTAATTTACACTTCACATTAATGAGTGATTAGTTTTGCATAGTGTTATACATAATTTTGTTGTGTGTAATTTCTACTACCATAATACTTTTTATAAAACTGCAAACATCCTAACCTAAAATAACAGACACTTGGGGTACATCTTGATTGGTTTCTCTGTAGTTTATGTCTAAATATTATATTGGTGTTTCATCTAGACTAAAGGAGGAAGAAGGTCTGGCTATCTTTCAACATGGCCTGCCCATGCTAGCGGTCAGATTGTCCAACACCATGCTCACGCTCCCTCTGGAGTGAAGAAGAAAAATGGGTTTTTAAAACTTTTCTTATATGACCTAATCTAGATTAGCTGTATATAGTGATGTTATTTTATTGAAGTAAATCAAATTAATTAAACCAGTCGGGAAAAATGCATTTTAAAGAAAAAAACTTGAAATGAAACTTTATTATTATTGCAAGTTAGTGGTGCAAGTTAGTGATGATTAGTAGTTGTGTGGTGATTGAAATACCAATGTGTATGAAAGTTTGTAAAATGGCTATACTAGGTAAATCCGGCCAAATTTCCAATGATGATATAAATATTAAAAAAAGATTTTTCTTTTCATTGGTCAAATGTAAAATAAAAAAAAACTGAATGGTGGGAAAAGAATATTAAAAAATGCTTTGTTTTTTTCATGAACTGGATATTTAAAAATAAAATGAAATATAAATTAAAAAAATAAAAGTCACTGTGACCATTTAAAGGGGACATATGCAAAACTGAAATATTTTGGTGTCAGGAATCATAAGCCGTTTGGAGACTGAGATAAAACCTCTCTAAAACCGGTTTGCTATTTTAGTGTGTGAAAGATGTTATTTCACTAAGCCTGTCTAATATGATGTCGCACTAAAGAAGTACATTAATGTTCTCGTATTTCACCAAGCTCAACATTTGATAAAGCCTTTCACAAAGAGATGCCTCCAGACATCATGCTAAATAAATAGGGTAGCCACGCCCACTGCTAGTCATCATATATTTGCATGTTGTGAGTTTGAAAATGAACAGACAAAAAGGAAAATTAAAAGATACAGTTGAAAACGACAAAACAATCGGCAGTAGGTGCAATTTTGATTTTTCTTTTTGTGAAAATACCTACAGAGCTGAAAACAGATCTTAAGTGGTCACTTTTTTGTACTTTTTGTTTTACCATTAACTTTTTCATTTTAAATTTGACTGTGAAATCTCAGCATAGATTTAACAATGGAAAAATAAAATGTTTTTTTGTCCATGCTGACCCACACTTTAGAGTAAAATAAAAAAGAAAACTTTTTAATTTAGAATTTTGTCATAATTGTGCACAATTCTTTAAAAAAACAGTATTTGCATTTTTATTTTCATTTTGGCAGAATTTACCTTCCAAAAAAATACCACAACCACAACTACAGTCTATCAATTATGTTTGAGATGTGAAATACTAATTTATTCCGTTTTTGCAATATTTTATCTTACTTTTTATTTTATATATTTCATTTACATGCTAGATATGCTGATGAATTTGTAGTGAAACCACGTTTCTTGGAAAAACTGGAATGTTATCTGAAGAAAGAACTGGCATCTTTAAATATATCCAGCCCAAAACTCCAAGATCAAAAACTTCAGGTTTATATTTTAATAATATTTTATATTAACTTTGTAGGTATATATATA